>RJWJ010002636.1:0-97437 GCA_004363605.1 Indri indri | reverse complement strand
TTTTTTTTTTTTTTTGGTCAAAACATGACATACTTAATCAGTCTGGCTCCAAATTAACTTTATTGTCTACTTTGCTTCCTTAAAATGATCATATTTTAAACTCACTGCTTCATCCAGCCTTAATCTTTGCTTAAGCAATTTTTCCCACTCTCTATTCCAATCATATTCATCTTTCTTTTTAAGGCCTTCATTAGGAGAACATTTTTTCCCTTAGAATTAATCACATTGTTTCCTATTTCTGCCTCACTATTTAAATATTTATCATCTACTATATTTTATTGTATTTCACTGTGCATAACTTCTTTATTCCACTCTACATTTCTTGAAGGGACACATTGGGGTGTGTGTGTGTGTGTGTGTGTGTGTGTGTGTGTGTTGAACTTACAATCTTTTTTGTCCCTTTTTTATTGTGAACTAAATGATGATTACAACATTTTAACCCTTTCAGACCTACCATGACACCTAAAAAAATCAGACATCATCTGGTGCATAATAGGAAGTTATTGAGAAATTCAAATTGGGTGTGACATTAGAGATTTTTGAAATGTGAATCTAGGAGCAGCGTAACATATGGATTGGAAGAGAGATAGACGGGACCCAGGGAGGCCAGTTAGTACATGGCTGAGATAGTATTGTCAAGAGACGAGTAGACCTGAATTATGAAAATAGTAGTAGGAGTGGGAAAAAACTGACAAAATTTAGGACATATGCAAAACATTAAATATTTTTGACATTATTCTAGGACACTGGAAATTATGACATATGAAAATCTTCCTCCTAAAATCACCTTTCCTCACTGCTATCATTCTACTGCTGGTTTCACAAATATCTTACTGACTGGAGCAATATGGGGTGGGTGGGGACACCTTCCTCTTTTCTTACTTCCTTATCCTGCTATATATCCTGTAGTTGGTTAATTTCTGGTGGCTGCTTCACATGGATCCAAGGCCCTGGAACCTGGCTGCTTTCCAGGAGCAGAAAGGCAAGAAGAACTTTGTTCTTCTCCTTAGACTCAGCATTGTGGGTCTCGATGCCATCTGTCTACAGGTCATATTTTTCCAACTTTGTTTATTATGACCAAAACTCACTTGCTAGACCCACTTAAGACTCGCAGGAACAAAATTTATGTCTTTTTTGGTTCCACAACTGAGTTTCTCTGGTTTCACCAAGACTTTATTTCTATTCCAATTCCAAATGCCCTGCGAACTGGAGCTCTGCTCCTGAGCTATAGTCCTTGTGCTGTTCTCCTGTCATGGGGCCTCGTTCTTGCATTTCATGGCAGCTCCTCTGTGATAATGGCACAGGCAGATTTCCCGGTCACTTCCTGCTTGTGACTTGTGTTTATTTATTCACTCACCAAATATGTACAGTTATGAAGAAACTATTATGTATAAATTATCAGTAGTGCCAAGGAGAGCATACATATAAATAAAACAAATTCCTTGTCCTCAATGAATTTATACACTAGAAGAATTGACTGAAAGTTGGCTTCACTGACCTCCCATTCTGATTCTTAGTAGAGTGGACTCCAGCTGCATCCAGGATAATACAAGAGGTGCTAGTTCACTACTCATTTTTTTGTGGCTGAGTTGTACTCCACAGTATACATAGACCACATTTTATTAATCCACTCATATATTGATGGGCACTTGGGTTGTTTCCACATACCATAGATTCTTTGCTTGAAGTCCTTCTATAAGAAAATTATACAAGTAGTACATAAATGCATACTTTAAAAAACAGAGAAGTAGAGTAAAAAGTAAAAGACTTTCTCTACACACAGAAATGTATACACACATACCCATTCTTTTCAGAAAAACAATTATTAAGAATTTGATGTGCACCCCTTCACTACTTTTTCTTTGGCTTTAGAAGTATATATTTATGTATATTCAAGCATATACATTTTTAGATGTAAATGGATTTATATTGCTATGCAGCAATTCTACTTAAAGCATCTTTTTGGATTTAAACTAGTCTTTGTTTTAGATTCTTTCTCCTACTCAGATTTTTGAATACTTTTGAGATGATCAAATAAGGTAGTGCCATCTAATTATAAAAAGGTAGTATCAGTTCTAAATTATGTGTTAACACGATTCTAGCATAAAACACACATTAAACCAAACTTGAAAATTTTACCTTTTAAATTATGAATGTTTTGTACTGGTTAATCAGTCAGCTTCTATTGATTTTAAACTCAAAGGAATTATCCATGTAGAATGGCTTAAAACAGAAAAGTATCTTTATTTTGGTATAAAAATCTTGGGGAGATGATAAATATTTTTGTTGTATTTGGAAAAAATCTGATAATGATAATATTTTATTTTGCTGTGGTCTGGAATTCAAGGTTCCATATAAAGAACTGTATTATAAAAAATAGAAAATCTGTGGAATGTTATAATATGCAATGATATGGCTTTTATGCTAACTATGTGTAAGCTCGTGCTTCTTTGCTTTATAATTGAATTACACTGCATATAACTCAATTGACCTTGAAGATAAAGCCAATCCCAAGTATTTCTCTTTACTGGGTCACATCTTTATAGGAAATATTCATATATTCTATTGTGCATTTCTTGTTTTTGATATATAAACCTCAAATACCTTGGTCTTGCTTTTGTTGCATATTTTTGATTTATTGTTTAACTCGAGTTATGCCATTATATTAGAGGGAATTAAAGAGAAAACAGAAAATTGAAGTGAGAATTGGATGGATTGGATGGTGGGTATTTTAGTGTAATACTAAAGCTAGGTTTCATGAGTATTTCCTTTTATTTCAATTTTTTCCTTTTTATTCCGTTTATTTCATTTATTTATTTATTTATTTATTTTGTTAGCTTTAGTGAAGCTTGTTCCTTGGCAACTCTAATTTATGTAACCTGTCTAATTGCATATGGCAGCTGAGAAGGGAAAAAAAAAGAATTACCATAATAGAAAGGAAAAAAGTTGTGCACAACTGGAGTTTCTAATTTTCAATGACACATTCCAATTTCAGGTTTATATTAAGTTTTCAGATTAGAATTTTATATAAAACTTTGACGCTTATTAAAATAATCATTTAATATAAAATGACACTTTAGTATAAATAATTTTCTGAATTGTCAATTTATGGTGTCATTACTTGGACAATGTTTATAAGAGAGTATCATAGCATCTATTGATTGTATTATTTCACAACTTCGGTAACTTAGCCACTGGATACCTGAAGAGTCTCTTAACATGGGTTTTTGTTATTTCTGTGCCCCAGATGGATGAGTAACATGCTAATCTTTGGTGAAAAGTTATACTCTTTTAGGCGTCAGATGGCATGGATCAGGGTTGTAAACAAAGAGAGGGAAAAGAAGTTTCACAGTAAAAAACATCTTCCAGAAAGAACACATGTAAGAGTGAGGATAGAATTGACCAGACCTAGTTTTGAATTTGGAAATCATAAATTAAGAATAGAGGTGGATAGAATGAAGATAATTCAAGGTTATCGAGCATAGGAAACAGGTAATCAAAACAGCAAAGATCCTTCTTCATGACTGTATATCATATAACATCATTTTTAATTTGTATCTATTTAGAATTTCTGGTCATGCTGTCAACTTGTTCCTGCATCACCAATGGAAAAGGGAGCCTTGAAATAGTCAATATTTATTATACGGGTTTTAAAAATATGTTCTTAAATTCAAACTTCATCACCTTTCATGTACCACTTATTATCTTTTTTATTATCTACCTCACCTAAATTCTCTGGAAGCTACTTGGGAAATTAAAAGGAAGATACTGAGCATATCAATAATTTTTTAGAGGAAGCATTAAAATCCAGTGGAGTGCAGTAATAGATTTTTTATGGCAGATATTATTTTAGCTTTACCTTATTCTAGTTTTTTTTTCAAGTTCAAGAAAAATGTTTAGAGAGGTTCAATAGATGTCCATTGTTCCCCACAGTCCCAACCCCCATCTTCCCGAACGAGCATATCCCTAATCCAGGGTGGGGGAAGCAAGAGGAAGAGGTGGCTATCACCAAAAATTTTAATAATTTACTTGTGCATTGCATTTTACAAACTATCTTGAGAAATTTGAATTTATATAGTGCAGATGTTAGTGGTTCAATCTCTGGGATCAGAAAGACTGGAGTTTGAGACTTGGTTCTGTCACTTTTCCCCTAGGTGATCTTAAGTGATTCTAAGTCTTGGTTTCTTCATCTTTAAATTAAATACTAACCGATACTTCATAGAGTTGCTTTGAGCATTAAATAAAAGTTACTGCATATAGAGTTTTTAGAAGTATACAGAGAAGATGTAGCAAAGCACTGCATGAATATTAGCTATTCTTTTAATATGTTAATTATCTGTTAACCTAACTCATTCACCACCTAAAAATCTTTGTTGATTTCCCACTGTCTGCCAGGTAAAACTAGAGCTCTTTGGTATGCTGTTTAAGGCCTTTTATAATCTGGTCTAAACCTCCCTTTCCATCTTCACCTCTATTAGTACCAAAAAGGATGTGGGTGAGTAAATAAACATCATGCCCTTTTGAATATAGCTTCACAACACTGCACGCCATTTCTAAGCAGGTTATTTTCCAAATGCTATATGATCCATTTGCGTACAAATTTTCTTTGTCCAGATTGCCTTCTAAATTTCTCCTGCCTTGCTTCCCACTATTCATGCATTAAGACTAGCTTAATTGTTGCCTAACCTTCCTAGGTCCCTCTGGTCTTAATTAACTAGTTTTTCCTTTGTGTTCTTACATAACTTTTTATATATTTATATTTCAGTGCTATAACCAATACTGTGGTTATCTGTTAATGTGTGTTTCTCTGCCACAAAATTATAGATTCTTCATGAACTTGAGAGTTTCACGCCCTCACGTCCTACATTTATCATAGTTCCTAGAACGTAGTAGGCATTTAGCAATGATTTAAGAAAAAATGCATGGGAATTAAGAAAAAAATAGGAGATATATATACACAGCCTAACAAAATTTTAATAAACATTGCTATGTGCTTAATGATTGTGGCTTTCCCAAATATTTGTATTGAAGCCCTAACCCCCAATGTAACAGTGTTTGGAGGTGTGACCTTCCGGAAGGTAATTAGGTTTAGATTAAGTCTTGAGGGAGGAAACCTCGTGATGAAATGAGTGTCCTTATAAGAAGAGGAAGGCAGAGAACTCTCTCCCTCTCCTCAGGGGCAGATATCCAGGAAAGGCCATGTGCGCAGATAGAAGGTAGCTACAGCCAGGAAGTGGGTCTCACCAGTAACTGAATCTGCCATCATCTTGATCTTGAGTTTCTCAGCCTCCAGAACTGCGAGAAATAAACGTCTGTTGTTTAAGCCACCAACTCTCCGTATTTTGTTACAGCAGCCCAAGATGACTAAGACAAACATATTATTTGGTGTTTTCATGTTATGTAGAGAAACATTACTTTTTCAAAGGAAGTATGTCTATTATGGGGCTGGAATCTTTGGATAGAAGATGACACTGTTTTAAAATTAGAATACTTTATAAAAGCGAATATAGGCAAAATGAAAGAAACGTTTGATGATCAAGCAGTCGGGACAGACTGGAGGAAGCTGAAAGAGACCTAGTTTATAATACAGTGTGTAGCTAATAAATATTTGTAAGTGACTGGCTCACAATGAATGGATGCACTGATTAATAAATAAAAACCTGGTAGGCTGTCCTCCACTGAACTTCCATGTGGGCATGAGATATCTCACTATTTAAAAAGTGTTTTCCCACTGACACTTTAGTTTCCCACCAAAAGAGTTTCTCTTACTCCTTGTCAACCGAAGAATGTAGAGTTAGGTCCACCAGGTGTGACCTCACAACTTTGCACATGTCTATGGTTATTCCAGACATGAAATTCCGTTAATCTAATGTTCTAGTAAATTACTGATTAATTCAGAATTCAGACCAAGCTTTAAAGATTAAACCTAGAGACTAATGTAGTCTATGAGTTGCGAATAAAACTGATGACTATTCTTTAAATGACCAAGAGAGAAATATCCAAATATTTCAAGGCAGTTTGTTCTGTATACATGAATTTGACCACAGATTTTGACCCAGATACTTTGTAATATATCACTGCATTTTAAGCAACTAATTATTCATGTATTCATATATTCGTGCCTTATTCAGGTCATTTATTTTAATTGGAATATTACAACACCTTCTAATGATTAATGATTAGATGTTTCACAAAAGTAAATTTTAATTTATTAAAAATCATCAAAATTATAGTAATAGATGTTTAATCTGCATAAAGTTAGCTGCATAAAATTATCTTCATTGATAATAGAGTTTGTCTTTATCTCATGACATATGACTTTATAACATGAATAGCACAATAGGCTTTTTTTTTTTTTTTGCCCCACACAAGCACTTTATTGAAATCTTTGCTGTGATTTGAGCTAAGGCCATATTGGTCTTATTATCCTGCCTCTATGCTTGAAAAAACGCCACAGGTCCCTCAAAACAGATACTTTGAGGCTACTTCTAACTTCCACATATAACTTACTGTGCCCGCCCTCATTTTTTACTTACTGCTTTATAAATCAATACTTTGTCTTATATCTTTTTTCTATTTTTCCTCTATTTTGTAAAAAACCATCCTGGTCTATAATACTTCCTTCAATTCTTGCTCTAAGATGGGATATCTACATATTACTAAGAAAAATAGAACCATAATTTAGTATTTATTGCTGGAATGACAACTGAGGAATAAAATGCTTCTAGCATTGCATCCAAGTAATCCCAGATGAGGATCATTTTCATGCTTAATAAGTAGCTCTATTCACTATATCTTGTTTTGTTTGTTTCATATTTTTTCTGGTGTGGCGGTCTTGTAATAATTTTTGGCTCTAAAGTATGCTGTTGTTTGGTTTTAATAAGACATCGGTTTGCAGTAAAACTGAACAGATGCGATTTAAAGTGTTGATTTATCTTACAGATCCCCATAAACTTGCATTCCTATTTCACAGGAATGAATAGGAGTGAAATCTAGTGCAATTGTAAGTAGAATCATCTATTTCTAAGTTTTTATACCCCGACACTACCACCTCCTCCCATTTTCATAGTAAACATTTGCTTTGATAAGACAGCCTCTTCTGTAGAAAAGAAAATCTATCATGGGCTGATTTCTCTGGATAATATTCTGAAAAATATCATGTTTATTATGATATACTCAGCAGATTCCACTGTCTGAGATTTAAAAAATTAACATTGGATTTCTCTGCATAGTTGACATTAATGCACTTTTTTTGTTCAATGAACTACTTTAGCATGTGGAGTGTAAAGTTCCACTGTGTGATTAGGTCTTGAGCTACCTAAGTTATGGGCAGTTCTAGTACTTTTTGGATAGTGGATTTTAAATAACCCAGTTCGGCGCACTTAAAATGTTCTGCTGACTTCCTGAGGGTTACTTACTCACAGATTTTCAACATAGGCATAATAAAGTATCATTAAAGGACCATGCAAATGCTCAAATATCGTTTCTTTAAAAACATGTTTGGATATTTTTAAAGGAAAATGAGCTCATCGCAAATGTTAAAAATTGTTATAGCAAATATAGAATTGGTTAACCAAGAAATCCTGAGCTGCTTCAATAGAGAGGATATTTTATTGTGTTATACTAGAAACATCATAGCCATTTAAAAAAACTATTAGGTTAAATTTGATCTGAAAACTTTTCTAAAGGCAGAGGGTGATAAACCTACCACCACCATCACAGTAACAAAGAAGAAATAACAAAAATCAAGAATACAGAAAGAGGGAGAAAACGGCAATCCTGCAGATAGAGATAAAGTTATATATTAATACCATATGATTCTATTTCTATAACATTCTCAAAATGGCAAAATTATAAACATGGAAAACAGATTGTTGCAAGGGGTTAGGAGGGTAGAGAAAGGGAAGTGGTTTTGGCTACAAACGTGTAATATATGGTATCCCTGTGTGGAACTGTTAGTGGTCACAGGAATTGACTGAATGATAAAATTGCATAGAACTCAATATACACACAAATGAGTGTATGTGAAACTGGTGATATCTAAGTAATATTGGTAGATCGTATCAATGTCAATTTTCTGAGTGGGAGAAGATATTTGTGACATATATGTAACCATGGCCTCATATCCAGATCTATCTAGCTCTAGATCTAAATATAGACATAGACATAAATATAAATGTAGAAGTAGATGTTCATGTGTGTGTTTGTGTATATTATATATTAAATATAATATATAAAAATAAAGATCATATATAAATATTAATAAATATATAATGTATAAATATAAATCATATATATAAATTTAATATATATTTAAATTTCCACAAATCAGTTAGAATAAGACAGGCAATAAGATTACGGTGAAGGCTTTGAACAGGCACCGCACACCAGGGGACATCCCAATGGCTAAAAAGTATATGAAAAGATGCTAAATAATGATCTTTAGTTATCAGGAAAACACAAATTAAAACCACAGTAAGGTGCCATTACACACATAGCAGAATGGCTGCCAATGAAACGAAACAAAAAATGTAAAACTCCAGGATGCGAGGTGGCTGGAGATCTCACACGCTGCTGATGCGAGTACAGACTGGGACAGCCGTGCAGACTTCTTTGGCAATATTCACAAAGCTGGACGTCCACACACTCCACGGCGCAGCAGCACAACTCTCCCACATACATTCAACACAAAGGAGTGCACGGTGGCACCCAAAGGCACGTGCAAGAATGTTTCGGGCAGCTGCTATGCTGGATTGTCTGCTGTCAACGGAGCATCACTTGTGATCTTCCTCAGTAGAAAAAAAGCTTAGAATGACATTTTCCAGAATCTCTTTCCCAATATCACTCAGGGTTAAATTTTGCTAATAAGAGTGCTTCAGTGCACGGGAAAGTAGAAGAGAAACGGAGGCCCTGATTCTCACAGCGATCTCGCTGAAACTGTAGCTTGTCGTGTGATTAGACGTTTGATTCACAGCTGTTTCTCAGCACTGGGGAATCTAATTTGCTGCTGCTAACTGACACCGTTGCAGGGCGCTTTCTCACAGGCTCTTGAGAATCCTGCAATTTTCCTGGGAGCCTTTGAGAACTACCTGCTTTGGTGATTCAGGTTGAAGTCTTCCAGCATCTGCTTCCTGAACTTTCTTCTTCACCTGTGCTTACATTTAGTGGCAATCTCCTTATATTTTTCTTCCCCTGCAATGTTCTCGAAAAATTTGTGTAAACTCTAATTTGTGTACTAAACCACTTTATTCTCAAGATAATTTGAGCGGCCTTATTTTCTTGAATAAATCAGGATCATTACCAAAACCCCAATCAACCAAACTTGCACTACGGTAAAGTGGATAAATAATCTATGATATATTCCAACAATGGAATCCTTAGTATTAATAGCTGTGGTTCTCAACTGGGGGCAATTTTATATGCCACTGAAAGTGGGAATGTCTGGAGATATTTTTGGTTGCTACATTGTGAAGGGGCTGCTACTGGCTTTGATGAATAGAAGCCAGGAATGCTGCTAATCCTATTACCATGCACAGGACAGTCCTGAATAAAAAAGAATTAACCATTCCAAAATGCGAATAGAGCTGAGGTTGAGAATCCTGTATGTAGCAATGAAAGACAAACGATACGCTTATGCTATTGCATTCAGCATCCAGGAGAATCTCACAGAATTAATGTTGAGCAAAGAAAATCAGACTGAATCAGTATATAATTTACAATTCCATTTAGGCAAGATTTAGAAGTTGCTAAAAATAAATCTATGATTACCTCTGGAATATGTGGGCTAGGAGATAGCTAGAGTTTGATTTGGAAGGCTATTCTATACCTTGATCAGCATGGTGGTATGACAGATGGAGAACAGGCAGATAATAGCTTCTTGAAAGACAGGACATAAAAAACTCTAAGCCTGGGTATTTGGACACTATGCAATGCATGTTTGTACAGAGGATGGCGATTTGAGAGAGAGCAGTTGTGAATGCTTATGGTTGAGGCCCTAGGAACTTGGATGTTGAACATAGTAACTGCAGTCAAAGATCTTAAAAACTCAGTTCAAGAAGGTACAAATTATTTCGGAGGGTGGGGGATAGCGAAGTTTTATAGACTGAGATAGCTCAAGATTTCTCGCTATTTACATATACTTACGTTTTATACATATGCTATTTTACATACCTGTTTATGTATGGTTTGTTATTAATATTTTCCTGGCTAAATCTTGTGGTAAGAATGCTTGTCCTATGTCTAGGAATGCTTCTAAGAAAGTGAAATATGTCCTTTGGTGAAATTATATAAAAATAATTACCCAAGGAAATTTATGAAAAACGTTATAAGGAGCTACATTCATAAATCAAGTGTTCCCCAAAAGATTCATGCCTGTAGCTTTGGTTACATAGTGCAGACTTATAAAATATTGTTTTTGCTTGCAACTTCATCTCAAAAAATTTTACGAAGCTAAAAAAAAAAAATGGTATACCTGTTGTAACAGTGATGGCCCACATATATAAAGTTGAAGCCATTCAGTGTTATTAGTGGTGTTTTGCATTAGGTAGTGATGAATTCTCCTGATGACTACTCTTGTTTCCTGATCAGTCTTATATACCTACACACCTTTAATAAAATCTCGGTCATATTGAATTTGTCTTCCATCTACATATTTAAGAAAATGGTATAAAAATACATATTGAAAATTATACATTCACACACACAGATAAAATATAAACTGAAGTTCTGATGGATTAAACGCAAATGATTGAACTGCATTACTGCCTTTTTGCACATGAAATTTCAAGTGAATAAAACTTATTTGTCTTATTGTTGGAGGCCTGTTACTATATTATAACAAAATGCAAAGCAAAACAAAAATATATTGGTTGACTACATTTATCTGGAACATAAGGGATAAAGAAATCTTTAAAAAACATGGTTTCTATCATTAGGTTAAGAATGACTTTAATGAAGGTGTTTGCCTTAAGGTGTGACTACTGCCATCTAAACTTAAGATAATTATAGGCCATACAGTTGTATGCCTGATGGTTAAAATCACTCAGGCCTCTAAGGGAAACACAGTTCATGAGATTTTTTTTTTTTGGTTTTTTTTGTTTGTTTTATTGATACACAATAATCATACATATTTATGGAGTATATTTCGATACATGCATATAATGCATAATGGTCACATCAGAATAATTAGGATATGCATCATCTCAAACATTTATCATTTCTTTGTGTTGAAAACATTCCAAATCTTCTCTTCTAGATATTTTCAAATATACAATAAATTCTTGACTATTGTCACCCTACTGTTGCTATTGAACACTATTCATTTCATCTAACTGTATGATTGTACCCATTAATGAAACTCTCTTCATTCTTCCCTCCCTGTTAGCCTTCCCAGCCTCTGGTAACCACCTTTCTACTCTCCTACCTCTGTGTGATAAACCTTAGCTCCCACATATGAGTGAGAACATGTGATATTTGTCTTTCTGTGCCTGATGTTTCACTTAACGTAATGTCCTCCAGTTCCATCCTTGTTGCTGCAAATGACAGGATGTTATTCTTTTTATGGCTGACTACTATGATATTTGTCTTTCTGTGCCTGATGTTTCACTTAACATAATGTCCTCCAGTTCCATCCTTGTTGCTGCAAATGACAGGATGTTATTCTTTTTATGGCTGAATAGTATTTGGTTGTGTTTGTATACCACATTTTTTAAACCATTCATCTCTTGATCAGTGGACACTTAGGTTGATTTCATATCTTGACTATCATGAATAGTACTGCAAGAAACATGGGAGTGACTATATTTCTTTGATATGTCTTTTGGGTACATACCCAGCAGTGAGATTGCTGGATCATATGGTATTTCTATTTTTATAATAGTTTTTTGAGAAACATCCATACTGTTGTCCATAGTGGCTGTACTAATTTACATTTTTGGTATTGAGTTGTTTGAATTCCTTACATATTGTGGTTATTAATCCTTTTTTGGATGGATAGTTTGCAAATATTTTCTCCCATTCTGTGGGTTGTCTCTTCACTCTGTTGATTGTTTCCTTTGCTGTGCAGGAACTTTTTAGCTTGATGTAATCCCACTTGTCTATTTTTATTTTTGTTTCTTGCGCTTTTGAGATCTTACCTGAAAAAATTTTGCCCAGATCAATGTCCTGAAGCATTTCCTCAATGTTTTCTTCCAGTAGTTTCATAGTTTCAGGTCTAACCTTTAAGTCTTTAACCCATTTTGATTTGATTTTTATGTATGGAGAGAGATGGCATCTAGTTTCATTCTTTTGCATATGGACATTCAGTTTTTCTAGCACCATTTATTAAAGAGACTGTCTTTTCCTCAATGTATGTTTTTGGCACCTTTGTCAACTATGACTTGGCTGTAAATGTATGTATTTAATTCTGGGTTCTCTATTCTGTTTCGTTAGCCAATGTATCTGTTTTTATGCCAATACCATGCTGATTTGGTTACTATAGCTTTGTAGTATATTTTAAAGTTTGGTAGTGAGATGCCTCCAACTTTGTTTTTTGTTTTGTTTTGTTTTGCTCAGTATTGCTTCAGTTATTTGGAGTCTTTTGTGGTTCCATACAAATTTTAGGATTATTTTCTCTATTTCTTTGATGAATTTCATTGGTATTTTGAAAAAGATTGCATTTAATCTGTAGATTCTTTGGGTAGTACGGACATTTTAACAATATTAATTCTTCCAATCCATGAGTGTAGGATAGCTTTCCTTCTTTTGTGTGTTCTCTTTAATTTCTTTCATTAGTGTTTTGTAGTTTTCATTATAGGGATATTTCACTTTTTAAGTTAAATTTATTCCTTCATACTTATTGAATATGGGACTGTTTCTTTTTTTATTTTTAATTTCAGAATATTACAGGGATACAAACACTTTGGTTATATATATTACCTTTGTACCACCTGAGTCAGAGTTACAAGCATGCCCATCCCCCAGACAGTGTGCCCCGCTCCCATTAGTTGTGAATCTACCCATCCTCTCCTCCCCCCTCCCACCTGCCCAGCACCCGATGAATGTTACTTCCATATTGCACATAAGCATTGATCAATTAGTACCAATTTAATGGTGAGTACACGTGGTGCTTGCTTTTCCTTTCTTGTGATACTTCACTTAGTAGAATGGGTTCCAGCTCCATCCAGAATAATACAAGAGGTATTAGTTCACCATTTTTTTTATGGCTGAATAGTGCTCTATGGTACACATATATCACATTTTATTAATCTGCTCATGTATTAATGGGCATTTGGGTTGTTTCCACATCTTTGCAATTGTGAATTGTGCTGCCATAAACATTCGAGTGCAGATGTCTTTATTATAGAATAAATCCCACCCAGTAGTGGGACTTTCATCAAATGCTTTTTCAGCATCTATTGAGATGATCACATGATTTTTACTTTTGATTTGGTTAATGTGATATGTCATATTTATTGATTTGTGTATGTCAGATCATCCTTGCATCCCTGGAATGAAGCCTACTTCATTATGATAAATAATCTTTTTAATGTGGTGAATTGGTTCCCTACTATGTTCTTGAGCATTTTTGCATCTTTGTTCAACAGTGATATTGGCCTGCAGTTTTCTTTTTTTGTTGATGCCTTGTCTGATTTTGGTATCAGGGTAATGCCTCATAGAATGAGTTTGTAAGTACTCCCTCCTCTTTAATTTTTTGAAAGTTTGAGTAGAATTGGTATTCTTCTTCAAATTCTTGGTAGAATTCAGCAGTGAAACCATCAGGCCTTGGACCATTCTTTGATGGGAGACTTTTTATTACTACTTTAGTATTGTTATTCATTATCGCTCTGTTTGGGTTTTCTATTTCTTCATGATTCAATCTTGGTAGGTTGTATGTACCAAAATTTTATCCATTTCTTCCAGGTTTTTCAATTTGTTGATGTATAGTTGTTTGTAATAGTTTGTAATGATCCTTTGCATGTCTTTGGTATCAGTTGTAATGTCTCCTTTTTCATCTTTATTTATTTGGGTCTTTTCTCTATTTTCTTAGTCTAGCTAAATGTCTGTTGATTTGGTTTATCTTTTTTAAAAAACCAGCGTTTTGTTACATTGATATTTTATGTATTTTTTAAGTCTCAATTTCATTTATTTGTGTTCTAATCTTTATTGTTTTTTTCCTTGTATTAATTTTGGATTTGGTTTGTTCTTTTCAGTTCCTTGAGGTGCATTGTTAGGTGTTTATTTTAAATCTTTCTACTTTGTTGATGTAGACATTTACTGCTATGAACTTTTTCTCCTAGAAATGCTTTTACTGTATCCCATAAGTTTGGGTAGGTTGTATTTCTATTTTCATTTGTCTCAAGGAATTTTAAAATTTTTTTGTTAATTTCTTTATTGACCCATTCATTGTTCAGGAGCATGTTGTTTAATTTCTATGAATTTGTACAGTTTCCAATGTTTCTTCTGTTATTGATTTCTAATTTTATTTAATTGTGGTCAGAAAAGATACTTAACAGGATTTTGATTTTTTTAAATTTGTTAAGACTTGTTTTGTTACTTAATATATGATCTGTCCTGGAGAATGTTCCATGTGCTGTTGAGAAAAATATATATTCTGCAGTTGTTGGATGAAATATTCTGTAAATATCTGTTAGGTCCATTTGGTCTAGAATACAGTTTAACTTTGATGTTTCTTGTTGATTTGCTGTCCGGATGATCAGTACCCATTGTTGAAAGTGGAGTGGTGAAGTCCCCTACTATTATTTTGCAATGAATCTAATGTTTTAAGACTATTAATATTTGTTTTATATATTTGAGTGCTCCAGTGCTGGCGCCATAGAAATTTACAATCGTTATATCCCTTTGTTGTATTGACCCCTTTATCATTATCTACAATGGCTTTCTTTGTCTTATTTTACCATTCTTGATTTAAAGTCTATTTTATCTGATGTAAATATAGCTACTCCTGCTCTTTTTTGGTTTTTATTTGCATGGAATATCTTTTTTCATTCCTTCACTTTGATTCTGTGCATGTCTTTACAGGTGAAGTGAGTTTCTTGTGGACAGCATATAGTTGGGTCTTGTTTTTTATCCATTCAGCTACTCTTTGTCTTTTAATTGGAGAATTTAATTCATTTACATTCAGGGTTACAATTGATAGGATATGGTTTACTGCCATTTTTTCACTTGTATTCTGGTTGTTTTAGGGATCCTTTCTTTTTTCTTCTCTGTCTTCCTTTGTAGTTAAGTAATTTTCTCTAGTAACATGTTTTAATTCCATACTATATATTTTTAGTCTATCTATTATAAGTTTTCACTTTGTGGTTACCATTAGGATTGCAAAAAATATTCTGTAGTTATAACATATTATTTTAAACTGATTACAACTTAACTTTGCAAAAAGTAATGAAAACAAACCCTATGCTTTAACAGCATTCCTTCCATTTTTGCCTTATCGATGTTTCAATGTACATCTTTTTAAAATGCCTATGTCATAACCAATTATTGTAGGTATTATTGATTTTAATAGTTTGTCTTTTAATCCTCATACTTAAGATATAAGTGGTTTACTTTAATTATAGCATTAGACTATTCTGAATTTGTCTGTTTTCTTTCCTTTACCTATGAGTTTAAGACCTTCACATGTTTTCCGGTTACATGATAGCATCCATTTCTTTCAGGCTGAAGAACTCCCTGTACCATTTCTTGTAAGACAGGTCTGGTGTTGATGAATTTCCTCAAGTTTTGTTTGTCTGGGAGTTTTTACCTCGTCATCATGTTGAAGGATTCTTGGTTGGCAGTTTTTTTCCTTCAACATTTTGAGTATAGCATCCCACTGTCTCCTGGCCTGCAGGGTTTCTGCTGAGAAATCTGCTGAAAGCTATATTCAGACTTTGTTAAATATGATATGTTTCTTTTTTCTTGGTGCTTTGAGTATTTTTTTCTTTGTGATTTTTGCTAATTTGACTATGTTGTACCTGGGGGAATTCCTCTCTGAGTTGAATTTGACTAGCCACCCATGAGCTACCAGTACCTGGATGGTGTCTTTTTTCTCCAGATTCAGAAAATTCTTAGCCTTTATTTTCCTTAAATAGGCTTTCTAGGTCTTTTTCTTTCTTGTTTCCTTTGAGAATTCCTATTATGCTGAGTTTAGTTCAACTTGTGGTGTCTTATAATTCTCATAGGCCTTCTTACTCTTTTTTATTCTTTTTTCTTTTTGTTTCTCTCATTGGGTAATTTCATATGTTCAATCTTTAAGCTCACTAATTTTGTCCTCTGATTAAGTCTGCTATTAAAGCTTCCTAATTAGTTTTTCAGTTAAGTTATTGTATTCTTAATTTCTAGGATTTCTATTTTTTTTTAATTGTTTCTATATCTTTGTCAAATTTCTAATTTTGTTCCTGGATTGTTTTCTAAATTTTATTTAATTTTCTATCTGTATTTTCTTGTGATTCCCTGGACTTCTGCAAGAGGGTTATTCTAAACTCTGTACAACATTTCGTAGGTCTTTAATTCTTCTGGGGCTATTGCTAGGGTTTGTTGGTTTCTTTTGGTGGTGTCATAGTTCTCTGAGTTTTCACAACCTTGCATCTCTACATTGTTGCTTGCGCATTTCAATATTTGCAGGTGTTCTTTGATGGTGTTCAACTTTTATAACTTATTATCAAACCTAAACACTGGCTTGTTGTTTCTTCCCATATGAGGAAGGACTTACACTGAGCACCAGACTAAAACACGGCACTGGAACTAATTTGTTGCCCTGACACTGTTTCTCAGTCTGGGGAAGACTTAAGCAGGCACCAGAACTTAATCCTGATCTTTTAGTTGTTTCTGGGCCAGGGGAAGGCTTCATGAGAGCACTTGGGCTTTGTGGAAAATATGACCAGGGATTCAGGCCTTTCTGTGGATTGCGTCCCCTGAAGCACCATGTGCAAACCAGTCTCTTCAATCGGTCCGTGCTGATTCTTGTGCAGAGTGGTCACCAAGATCTGAGCAATAGTGGCTACAATCAATGCCCTACTCTTTGTCCCCAGTTCACCCTAGGTGCTTCAGCTCTTCTGGCAGTCTCAGTGATTTCCATGGGACAGGACAAGAGTGGGCTTCTTAGGAAGATTCTCAGACCAACTGGTGGAGAGATCTCACATCCACTTGCAATTCCTTCGTCTTGCCTTGGAAACTAGGGGTCTAAGGAAATTCTCTGTAGTTGCCTTGTGCCAGTTTGGGAGAGGGGTTGGGGCAGTGTAAAATGACTGTTTCTCTTACCGGTTGCAGGCTCTCTATTCTGTGGGCCCAGTGGGTTTCTGTTTCTCCTCAGAGTTCTGGTGAACTCAGGGTGTTACTCTTGTTTTTGAATAATTTCTAACTGTATTTTTTTTTAAAGGAGTGATGCTGGGAAGTCTTCTATTTTGTCATCTTTCTGATGTCACTCTCCAATTCATAAGATTTATTATTGATTCTCAAATCATTCATAACCTTAAAAAACCACATGGAGTTGATTTCATACATTTTATTATGGAAACAATAAAATTATTTTGTTTGCTTATGATATTTTAGCTATACAGAAATTACAGTGATTCATACCATGTTCAATGGCTCCAAGATTATTTACACCTATATCGTATATTATAAATTGGTTTACATAATGCATATTTTATTTTCTATTATTCCGAGATATCCGAAGCATAATCTCCCTCACTGTCTTAAATAACTACATATTGGTATTTAATGTATGACAGAACATCATCTGTAGAATGACATCCACTATTTTTAAGAATGATTAAATTTTAGAACCTGTTCTATGTAAAAGTAAAATATTTTGTATTCAGTGTCTTTAATTAAAGTCTATTTCTTTATCCTATTTTGTGTGGAAAACTAATATTTAACATAATAAATAGCCTGTAGAGTGAAAGTTAATTAGGTAGCTATATTTATTAAATGTTAAAGTATTTCATTTTGTCTAAAAGAGGAGTACAAATTAAAATGGATTTAATAATAATCACCTTAGTAATTATATTGATTTAAAATACATACTAGAAAATATTCCTAAATTTGTTTTTGAGACTGAATATGTCATTTTTGACCTAGTCAAAAACAAAGTACCTTACCAAGTAGTCCTATGATGATTACGCATGCTTGTTTTAAATATAAATATCCATAAAAACAATGCCTAAAGGAGTCATCACAAAGGAATAAATGGCTTCTCATTAAGAAGTAAACTAGAGCTCAGGTCTATATTTTTCTCAGAGAAAGCAAAAATCAATATTTCAGTGTGTGTCTGTGTGACTACAATACAGATTCATCACTGCACATTTACCAAGTCTAATAACATCAACTTTTTGGTTATTCTTCTTTAATGTCAATCATTTCATATATATGTTTTCCAAAATTCCTACTTCTCGGCCCTTGGCATTTATTTGATAATATTAAGGAGAATGCCTCCAAAAGAGCACTCAATATGCATAAAATTCTGCTTATCAGCTCTGGCCAACTGTGGAGGAGCCTCAGCTCCGAGTGGCCAGAGACTGAACCTAGTCTGACACCCTGCCAAGGTCGGGGGAGGCTAGTTCACACTATGCTTGAGACTGCAAGAAAGTCAGTGACAAATTGCAGTAAATTGAGCAAAACTGAAGTACTTCATGGGTCTGTAGTATGACTTGTCGCTGTGATTCATATTCAAAATTGTATCTCTCATCAGATAATCCATCAGGCATGGTCATCTAATATTAACTGGTATTTTCACATGCCATGGCCATTTCCATGATTAACCTTATTCTCAGGGGTGTGTTTTAAACTGCTTTCCCATTCACATATTCATAATGTGAATAACAACTGTTATATACTTAGCACAGAATATATACCATGTACCATGCACTCTCATTTGCCTATTTCAATATGGCCACCTTGGTCTTCTGTTTCCTCAAACACACCATGTTTAAGCCCAATTTGGGGCATTTGCACCTGATGTTCTTTCTGCCTGGTGGACCCATTACTCTATTCTGTACCTGGCTGGATCCTTCCTGTCATTCAGGCATTACCTTAAATTCTTTTCATCATGAAGGCCTTACCTGACATTATAAAACTGCTACTAGTTTACTTTGTATCATATCACCTTTTTTTAAATTTATCACTATCTATTGTTTTACTGTTTACTTTTTATTGTAGATCTTCTCTCATTAGAGTATGTGCTGCAGGAATTTCCTTGTTTTGTTCATCACTATATCCTAAACAGTATGCTCTCAGTATGTTGATTGGATGAAGGAAAGAAGGAATAAATATATTAGTTCTCTAAATAAATACACGTATTCAGTCCTCTTGACAGATCTGTGAAATCAGTGAGATAGGTCTTGCTGTTTCCATTTCATGGAAGAGAAAACTAAAGCAAAGGATGGTTAAATGATTCACCTGAACTTCTTCAGTTTTTGAATGATCATAGAATTATCCCAGCCCCTCATAACTTCCCTGGGGCCCACACGGTCATTACTCCTGGTAATGTCCACGAACTGAAATGCAGCTGGCCTCCTTGTTACCTGCAAGTGTCCTCTCACTTCACAAATGCTGACCTTGGTACTTTTCCTAGTATTGCTTTTACCGTATCTGAACCCTGCGTTTAGGAGGTAATTTGCAGGAATGGCTCACTTCTCTTTACTCTCTTGTGGGTAAGCATATGAGCCAGACCAGATCAAACTCCTTTGACTAATTTAGACCATTTCAGTCGTCTTCTGTCTCTCTTCACATACTACTGAATGACAAGTGAGTTTGGATCTCCTTCCTTTCTCCTCATTCAGGGACAGACCGACTGTGGAGAAAGCCCCGTAGAGCTCCACTGAAGGCTCTTTATCCTTCAGGTCCCTGTCACCTGACCACACGTTTTCTTCCCAACTCTACCCTTATCCTCATACCCCACTTCTAGCCACCTGTTCTCTTCACCTATTAACATGTCTTTCTCATTTAATAAGTTTGTTTACATATTTTTCAATGATTGTGTACTCCTCAGGTTGAAAGAAACATATTCCGTTTTAGGTAGGAAGATGGATGTAAGAAATGTTTATTAAGAGATTTTTCTCTCCAGATTTAAATGTCTGTCAGTTGATAAAATTCAAGGTAAGCTTTACAGGATAAATAAAATGTCCTAGAGAATTTTTTCAGTGTTGTCGCTCTCCATGACACATTTTTACTCTTAGCATAGTCACTGATGGACCCTGTGCATTCTAATGATGAGAACACTAGTTAAGAACTTTGCCTATTTTCTGTATCCGTACCAGTCCCTGCCAAGACAAACTTATGATTAGCTTCAACTTACAAAACTCTGAAAGTATCCTTCCCTAACTTCTATGATTATTTTTGTGTATATCATCCTTTGCTGCAGCAAACTAAATAAACCTACATTCTTTTCAGCTGTAAGTATGTTCTTGGTGGTCTTTAATTCACAGCTTCAATCATTAGTTTAAAAAGGTAAAATTCGGTACAATTGTAGGATTGCTTTGAAATAGACATAGATGAGTTTCAACATTGCTATTTCAAATTTTTGCTTAAATGGCTAGAAAATCCTGCACCAAAATTAAATCTAGAGCCTGGTGAGTGGAAAATGAGATAATTTCAAAGAATGACTACAGGGAAAATATTTATAATAAAATATTTCTTTCTAATTCCATTTCTGTTTAGAAGTTTTCAACAACCTCAAGCATTAATGAAAATTCATGCTTATAAAATGTCTTCATTTTTTTAACCTATAGACTGTCTTTATGAAATTTGATTTATTAAAAGGAAAATCCAATACCCAAATGATCAATTTATTCCATTTCCTACAATAAAAACAGACAGGTAAAAAGGTGGTGTAATAGTGTTTTTTTCCCCCTAATAAATTATTATAAATTTCCAGAAAACTCTAATTTACCTGACACTGTCCGAATGACGACATAATAATAATAGTACCTGATACCCCAGATATTTATTGTCTTTGAATTGTCCTCAGGAAAAATCAGAGAAATTATGAGCTTCAAGCTAACCAAAACACTGCAATTATGTGAATTATCTGATAATGAAAATGTGTGTAATTTAGGCTACTATGATTATACATGAAATGATAAAAGTGATTTCACATTTTTAAAAATCACGTTTACCTTTTTCCTCTTAGGGAAGTACATATGCATAAAATGATGCTCAGGTAGCAATCATAAATTGTCGTTAGAAATGGAATAATTACAGTCCTGGTTTCTTACATTATTATTATGATTATTTTATGTCATTAAATATACTTCCAAAAATTTTAACTAGCTGCATGTTGCCCTATGCAACTAATAATGAACCAGAAAAATTAATGTTCAAGCTCTCTTTCAAAATATTTCAGTGTAAGTTCTGACCCATGAACAACATAGATTTTAGGAAGTTTGGGATGGCATGAGTGAAGTGACATTGATTAACATGTTTAAAAAAAAGGACTAATTTTTCTTCATGCCTTAGGCTTCCTGTGATATAATACAAAATATATTTAGTTATATGAATAATCATGTTATCCACTTCATTTCCCCAAAATAAATACACTTGAGTGGAAAGTGTGAAAATGCCCCATTTGTAATGAATCCTTGTTTCCATTTTAAGCTCATTAGTCCATTTAATTCAAGAAAATTAAATCAAGGAATGAACATTTCAATAAGCATTGCCCTTTAAGTTCTCACTATATTATACAAAAGTGACAATTCTGTAAGTTTTTGCTCCTATTTTAAACTGCTACACTTGTTAGATTAATTCTTGGTAGATTCTTGTGCCTGGTGTACATGGTAAGGGGGAAAGTCGACTTTGTTTCAAGAGTACATTTTATCACTTGCAGGGAAGCTAAAGATGAATACCATTTAAAATAAGAGATTCCTTAACTCTTCTACTATTGTTATGTGGAGATCAGTTTAGAATGGGATTCCTTTACTGCACCTAAGTAATGTAGTTGCAAATGTCTTGTTAGTATAAACTAGTAACTAATTGTGTATCTCTCCATATTTACAGTAGTTATCATGGCTCAGATTCTCATCTGGGTTGTGTTGTGTAATTCAAACAGTTCAGGTCTGACTTTGAGTTAAGTGATTAGTTGAAAATATTAATTTGGGCATAAGTGTGTTACAGTGCAGAACACATGGAAGATAGCTTTATTGAATCAGCATTCATTAATTGGAACCACACAACTTGTTTTATCCACACTGAGATAAAAATTCCTTTCCTTAAGTAATATTTTTAGGTAATATATATAATTAATAATAGCTCTAGAATGTTTGGGAAAACTTTTTAGGGAAAAAACAAGCAAAAATTGGGAATAATTCCACCACCCAGAATTAACTACACTGTGCTTTTAAGATTTCATGAATAGTCTTTAAATATATATATTTTAAAATCCAAAGTAGAAACATAAAGGCAATATACATATTAGGAACCAGGCCACAGAGCAGGAGGTGAGCAGTGGGTGAGCAAGTGAAGCTTCGTCTGTGTTTACAGCCGCTCCCCATCGCTTGCATCACCGCCTGAGCTCCACCTCCTGTCAGATCAGCAGCAGCATTAGATTCTCATGGGAGTGCAAACCCTGCTTTAAACTGTGCATGCGAGGAGTCTAGGTTGCTGCTCCTTATGAGAATCTAATGCCTGATGATCTGAGGGGGAGTTGAGGCAGTGATGCTAGTGCTGGGGAGCGGCTGCAAATACAGATTATTGTTAGCAGAGAGGTTTGACTGCACAATAATTGTAATGTGCTCAAATCATCCTGAAACCACCCTCACCCCCGGTCTGTGTAAAAATTGTCTTCCATGAAACCTGTCCCTGGTGCCAAAAAGTTTGGAGACCACTAGTATATGACATTTTGTAACTTGCCTATAATATTTAACAGCAGATTATTTTTCCATATTTCTATGTATTCTTGCACATATTGCAATGCCGGTTTAACTCATAATGATCAGAAAAGCATACAGGTGAAATTCTGAACTGAAAATGACTGATCGTTACACAGAGTTGACCAGGGATCCATGTGAGGTCCACACTATAGAGCCAGTTCTTCACTGTTGTCCTCAGGTTCATCCAGAGACACAGCAGATGTACATGAACATGTAGAAGCCGCCTCCTCATCTGGTCTCCCTCCCTCCTACCTTTCCTACTTTCTATAGAGCATCCCTGCTACATGCGTGTTGCTATTCCTTTTGCTATCCGTATTTGCAATTCTTTAGAGGGAAGTATCTAAAAGAGAAAAGATTATATAAGATTTTATGTACATATGTAAAACCTTTTTAAGGTAATATAAGAATATAAATATATACTACAAATAAATCTTATATATTTATATGAAGATTTTAAATATATAATATATTTTATATTATATAAAATCTTATGTATATATACACACACACACATAATCTTAAGATATATAGTTTTTGACATCTATATCCCGATAGGTTGTTGTGTTAGAGAAAGATATTTTCTCAAATAGAAGTGAGGATGGTGAGGGTGCCAAAGGGTGATGAAAGCATAAAATCTCTTTCATAAGTTTTAAATTGCTTGGCCATGTCTGAGTAGCATGATAAAATCTCACACTGTCTCATTCTCTCCCTCTCTGTCCCACCCAGTATATGAATCCTACCTTAATCCAGCTTCTCCAGGCTATCACACAACTTGCTCCTTAGTCGCTTAGGGGCCATCTCAGTTATTAGATCGACTGCCGTGGTATCGCAGTGCTTGTGGTCAAGGGACTCTTATTTTACTTATTGATAATAATGGCTCCAAAGCACAAGAGCAGTGATGCTGGCAGTTCTGATATGCCCAAGAGAAGATATAAAGTGCTTTTTTAAAAGTGAAAACATGAAGTTCTTGACTTAATAAAGAGGGGGAAAAAAAAAGCCCTGTTTATTATAGTACATTGGTATAATTGTTTTATTTATTGCTGCTAATTTCCTTCTGTGCCAAATTTGTAGAGCAAATTTTATCATAGGTATGTGTGTATAGGAAAAACGTAGTGTATATAGAGTTCTGTACTATTCGCAGTTTCAGGCTTCCACTGGGGGTCTTGGAACGGATCCTCTGAAGATACGGAGGGACTTCCATGCCATGATGCTAATGGCTACATCCTACATCTTACTCCATCATGTGGGTATACCAACATTTACTTAGCTAATCTACTCTTTTAAGAATTTAAACTATTTCTTTATTTTCCATTTATAAATAATGATGTAATGAAAATTATGTTTTCCTCTAATAGTTTCCCTAAGATAAATTCCTAGAGGTGAGTGATTAAATATAAAATATAAACATTTCCATAGCTCTTAATTCAAAATGCTGTGTTTAATAGAGAGCTATAATTTACAGTCTACTGTAGTTGGTTATTTTCTGTTTGCCTCCTACTCCCTGATCCTGAATGTAGGTTGTAGTTGGTACTAATAAGTTCTTTCTTCTAATACCAATTTCTTGTTTCCTCTGCCCTCAGCTACAGTTTTATCCAGTTGTGGTTCTTGACAGCGAAGATTGACCCAAATTATCATTGAAATTCTGAGTCATTAGTTACCTTACGATTTGGGTTGTGGTAGTCTTTCATTAACTTGTGGCATCAAATGAGGGCATTTCTAAGAGGTACAACCAGAAAATCACTTGAATTCCAGAAATTCTTCTTGCTCAACACTGTTGGCGCTTCTTGTTCAATTCAGCTCAACATGGTTGAGTTTCCCATTTTGTAGTAACAGCTGCATTTTCCTCTTGATAAACAGGAACAATCAGATGTGATTCCCTTTGTTGCTAACTGATGAGACGTAAGTGATAGTGTGGCAGCGTCGACTCTCAATTCAGAGCAACCATTGCTGTTGCTGTGCTCACAGGTGGAAACATATCATCTTTACTAAGTTCTATAAATTAGTATAGTCCAAGATTTGGGGGAGAGGAAGTATAATACAGAATTTGATACCATATTTTGACTGCTGGCCACTTTTCAGCCTCACTCCACCCACTTCCCCCCTCTTCCCTACAACGGGCTAGCTGACAAGAAAGCCTGGGTGTTCCTTCTGTTGGCCCTGGTAGGAGGTTCAAACTATACTATTTCCTGCCTATGTGTGGCAGCCTTTACCCGACTCCCTTATCTCACTCTCCACTCCCACACCCGAACACAATAAAGTCCCTACTCAATTTCCTTTACTTGCTCTCCCAAGCCATTTTTGGACCTGTTTAGACCTGCCCTGGTCTCCCTGGAAAACCTTGCTATGTAAGGAACAAACCTTTTCATACTCTCTTGGTGTTTGTGATACATCATCAGTCATGACATCTGAACCAAATGTGGGGCTACAACAAGAAATAAAAAGTATTGATTTTGTCATTAGGGTTAATAGTAAGAAGAGCCACTGATTTTTCATCCTTTGAGTCTCAAATATGTGGATTTTATCAATGGCATAAGCAACTTTTTATGTTGGTTATTTGCTGTCCTTCAAGATATAAGGATTATAAGGATATATTGAAGTATATAGGCTCTTGGCTATGAAATGAGTTGTCACCCAGCCACTTTCATAATTGATCTCCAATTGGTCATTTTACCATTGTATAAATAGTAACATTATTATGTCTTCCTTGTAAAACATTACAACTATTTTTTTTAATTTAATGAATTAGCTAAAAGCCCCTTGTACAATGATGAATAAAAGTAATGATGTCAGGTATCTTTATTTTGTTCTTGAATTCAAGAGGGAAAAAGAGCAATGCTCACCATTAAGATAGTTGCTAAAATTTTCTCTTCAGATTTTCTTTATCAAATGTATCCATTAGATATGTCTTTGGATCAAACCAAATCACAAGTTAGTAGCTTAAAACCACCATCTTTTATTTAGGTAATGATTCTGTAGGTAAGAAGTTTGGGCTGAGCAGTTCTTTGCTGATTCTGATATGCATTTTTGATATTTTTGATACTAAACCTTCTATCATGGTGAAGTGATCTACTTTATTTCTGGTACTGCATTTTTCTTTAAAGTCTATTCTATCTTATATCAATATAGCTACATTTGTGTTCTTTAATGTGTTTATATGCAATATATATTTCCATCCCTTTACTTTAAATTGTCTGTGCCCAGATATTTCAGATGTATCTCTTGTGAGCAAGTACATATATTTGTGAACTGTGGTAGGTTTTTCTTTTTTAAGGTAGATTTTATATATACATCTCTGTATAAAGAGGTTTACAGTATAATCAAATGTTCAATCAACAAAAAATACAATTGGATACAATGGTATGAATTGTTAAAAATTTTAATTATGTGTACATAATAACAATACATGCTTGGCTTATTTCACTTTATATAAGTTAAGTTCCATCAATGTTACAAATGGCAGGATTTCACTCTTTTTTATGGCTATGTAACATATCATTGTGTATATGTATCACAATTTCTTTATCCATTCATCTGTTGATGGACACTTAGGTTGATTCCAAATCTTGGTTATTCTGAATAGTGCTGTAATAAATATGGCAGTGCAGATATCTATTTGATATACTGATTTCCTTTCTTTTGGATATATACCTAGTAGTGGGATTGCTGGGTCATGTGGTAGTTCTATTTTTAGATTTTTGAGGAATTTCCATACTGTTCTCCATAGTGGTTGCTTTTGCCCAAAGCAAAATTGGACAAACAGGATCACATCAAGCTAAAAAGCTTCTGCACAGCAAAGGAAACAATCAACAAAATGAAGAGGCAATCTACAGAATGGGAGAAAATATTTGCAAATGACCCATCTGACAAGGGATTAATAACGAGACTATATAAAGAGATCCAACAGCTCAATGGGAAAAAAATCAAATAATACAATTGAAAGTGGGCAAAAGACCCTAACAGACATTTCTCATAAGAAGGTATACAAATGGCCTTTGTATACCATTTCATATTTCATATGAAAAAGGTATATGAAAACAATGCTGAACATCATTAGTCATCACAGAAATGCAAATCAAAACTACAATGAGATGTCATCTCTCTCCAGTTAAAATGATTTTTATAAAAAAGATAGGCAATTACTAATGCTGGTGAGGATGTGGATAAAGGGGAATCCTCATACACACTGTCGGTGGGAATGTAAATTAGTGCAACCAACCAGTGTTCCTCCTGTCCTAAGGGCATGCCCTTGTTTGCTAAGATCAACATGCAGTTTGCCAGCTTTGAGGGGAAGTGGCTAGAGCTCTGTCTTCGATTCACCCAGCACCTGCTCAGCATGGAGCCCAGTGCTGAGGACACCACAGTGAAGGGTCAGCTCCACCCCCGTGGACCAATGTCCTAGTGGGGAAGACAGAGTGCAAGCCAGCAAGCCCTCCCGGATTTATAGGTTTTCAGTTTCATTTTGGGGTTTTGTTTGGTTTTTTTTTTTGGGGGGGGGTTGTTTCTATATCTCCCCTTCCTCCCTCCTCCCCCTGCATAATGAGGCATGTCTTATTCAGTGTTATGCAATGGATTTATACAAAAATTCACTCTTAGTGTCAGCCACACAATTTTTTTTAATGCAGTATATTCACCTGTAAATAGTTTGGGTAAAATTTGACAGAAAAGTGTATTTACTACAATGTAAATACATGTGATGATATATTGTATTATTTTGCTTTTTTGTAAAGCAGTTAGTTGCTGTACATGGATAACAAACAAAAATTTGATTATTCTCATGTTAGTATTGTTAACTTCTTCCTGTGACTGCGTTACATCATTTAAAGAAAATGCTGTGTATTGTAAGCTTACATTGTATATGATAACTTACTTTCCCTCCCATTCAGGCCTAAACTTTGGCAGTTCCCTTGTCTACAACCTTGTTAATATTGTAAGCAACTGTACGCCAGCAGGAGAAATACTGCCCAACAGACAAAATCGATCATTGTAGGGGAAAATCATAGAAATCCGTTTCAGATCGTTGTTGTTCCCTGCCCCATTTTCCTCCTTGTGTATGTACTCCCTCACCTCCCCCTCCCTTTTTTTAAGTAAAATGTAAATTCGATCTGCAGGAAAAAAAAAAAAAAAGAGAATACCAGCTAGTTCCCTCCAGACCTTTAATCGGGCATTAATCCCATAATGTGAGTGAAGCCCTCATGGCCTAATCATTTTCTGAAAGCCTCACCTCCTAACACTGTTGCTTTGGGAGTTAAGTTTCAATATGAAATTTGGAGGAAACACAAACATTCAAACCATAGCACCCTGGTAGAGAAAATTATTAGAACTGTGAATCTCATGATATGAGGCCATTTCCACAATTATTTTATTATAAAATAAATTCACTGATCAGAAGCAATGCTGAGTGAAATGTCATGATGATGAATAAGGTATTTAATAAATATATGGATGATGGTGTTGGCAGAATTAATACAGATAGAGAATGCAGCTACAAATTAAGTATAAGTATCTATTTTACTGAGGACAAATTGCAGCTCCTGCCATGATGGAAGAATTCCAATGTAATCAGTCTTAATTTGCCACCAGTTGGCTGTTCTTTCTCTCCAGGGAATGACGCCATACCAAAGAATCAACACTATTCTGTTGTTGACATATTGGATGTTCAGTTGTAATGTAAGCCAAATAAGTCTTAGTAGGCAAAGACTATCCATTGCTTTATTTTTCATGTGCTTATTTAGTGAGAACTAGATCAATTGGAAAAGAAGGTAGCACATAAATAGGTCATTTCGTCTACTTGATCACTGAGTGCTTGATCCATAGAAGATACCCTTTGATGCTCAATCTTATGGCAGTTAAAGATTCTTACACTCAGTTTTTATACGGAACATCAGTCCATGGATTTTGTACTCACTCCTCTAATGTTATTCCTTCCAAGTCTGCGATGATCAGCAAAAGCCGTTAGCCACCATTCATATTTTAGTATTGCTCCAAAACTTTGGTTATCTCTTCTTGCAAGCAAAGTAGGCAAACAGATTTATTGCTCAATATTCTATCCATGGGAAATATTTCCTTATCTACTATTAATATCTTTCAGGAACATCCCCGTGAGAGGCTATGTGAGGAACCAGTATTGTTTTAGGCAGTGTCAACATATTATATGGAACCATCATAAATGAAGCTCCAGGTGTTTTAATCCTAATTTAACTGGTCATAAGGAATTCTATGCGAAGCCATAGGTTTGTGTTGAGGTAAAATGTGGTCATGTAAAAATAGTAGGTACTGTGGGAGTCTGAGCCATGGTTTATGAGATGTTTCACCTTTAGAAAGAGTTTAGTCCCAATCTTTTATATACCACTCTTACTTGGTAATGGAACACTTAACCCTATGACTTCATAGATCAGATTATACATATTTTATGATGTGTGGGTCAGACCACAAGGTCACTTTGTTACTCATTGTCAGGTATTCATCTCTACCAGTGCCCAGCATTAGGCCAGAAGCTGTTGTCAAAAGGGGAATATTTTTTAGAAGCCAGCATGCTTTCCCCAGTCTGTGCAATGTTTGCCTTATCAGAGCTTGTCAGAGCCTCCATGTAACAATCACATCTGCCACAGACACTTGAAGCATCGTTGATCTGGTTCAGAAAGCCCAAGTAGCTCAGTAGTTGGCAGTGTCCTGGACTTACTCTAGTTGTTGGACCCGCAAAAATTGGCAGTCTTATAGCTTATTTGATAAATGGGTTCAATTGGTATGCTATACTAAGTTACATATAATTCATATAATTTTCCCAATCCAGACAGTTGTGCCTCTTTCTTAGCAAAAAACAAACAAACAGACAAAAGACACCACCAACAAACAAAAAACCCCACCTTTATTTTCATCATTTTTTTAATTCTTTGGAGAGAGAGTGTAACACACCTCAGACAACTAAGTTTGTTGATCATTGATTTTCATTTGATTTTCACTCTGATAAGAACATTTCTTACCAAATAGAATAAAACAATTATTACTTCTGATCAATTGGTCTAATCAGCAATTGACCAATATGGTAAAATGGTATGATGCCCAAACTGAGAGCAAAATGATCAAGGTACATTCAGACTAGACCCTGACGTGATGGAGATGATACAACCCTTAGTTAAGACTGAGAAATTATACTTATGTCCCCACCAAGTGAAAGACAACTACATGGAGTAGTCTTTTTGATTGGTGGAGATAACAAAGCGTTGTTCAAATAGATAAATTTATGTTAGGTGCCAGAGGCTGTGTTAATCTGTCTGCAAAGATAGGACATCAGTGCAATTAGAGTCCTTACCTGGTTACACAATGAAATTATTATTGTCACTTTTTAAAGATAAATTTGCCTTATACAAAGGCTAACAGGAAAGTTAAGTAGAGATATTATAGAAATAATTGCTGTTTTATCTTCAAGTCTTTCATTATTGCTTTAAACTTTGAAATTCCCTGAGGAATGTGGTTTTAAATTTAGTTGCCTATTTTGATGGAGAGAGGAAGTTCCATTGGTTCTACCTGGCCCTTTAAATCATAACTGTACTTCTATGAGTTATCAGGGTTCTGTAAGCTTTTAAGTATGTCTGTTGTGAATATGCATTCTGGACTCAATTGTGTCATAACTCTACTTACTATGTGACTTTTTATAAGCCTCCATTTGGGTGGTAGACTGCTGTGGTGTTTGTCTTCCCAGATATCAGGATGAGTTCAGATATATTTCCTTGTTGCCATTTTTTGCCAGAAGCACTTCATTTACCATTTCTAATAATTCAAGCCTGCTGGCATTGAATTCTCTCAGTTTCAGTTTTCCTGAAACGTCTTATTACCTTAATTTTAGAATAATATCTTCGATTGGCATAGAATTATGGGCTGTTTCTCTCAGCAGTTGAAAAATATTTCTCTCCTATTCTGGCTTGCATAGTTTCTGATAGGAAATATCTAATTTTTCATCTTTGTCCTCTACTTGTAATGTCCCCTTTTTTGCTTCTTTTAAAATTTTATCTTTATTTTTTGTTTTTAGTAGATTGACTCTTATGTATCCAGATGTGTTTGTGGATTTTATTTTTTTAATCCTCATTGGAGTTCTCTGAAACTTTGGGATAAGTTGTTTGCTGATAAATTCTTGACCATTATCTTTCTAACATTTATTCTGGATCATTCTCTCTCTTTCCCCATTACTTGCATATTAGATCATTTGACATTGACTTGGGTTCTGTGCTTTTATAAAAAAAAAAAACTCTTTTGCTCTTTGTATTTCAGTTTAGATAATTTCTTTTAACATATATTCAAGTTTACTGTTTTTCCCTCAGTCATATTCAGTCATTTAACAATCCTGCTAAAGGAATCCTTCATAACTTACATTGTGATTTTTTACTTCTAGCACTTTCTTTTCCCTTTTCCTTTTTTGTTTTCATTCCTCTGCTGAAATTCTCCATCTGTTCATGCATGCCGTGTACCTTTTCTACTAGATCCTTTAACATATTAATCGTTAGTTATTTTATACTTCCTATCTGAAAGGATCTACATCTAATCCATCTCTGTAGCTAGTTCTACTGATTACTTTGTCTCTTCTGTCTCATGTACAGTTGGATTTTGCTTCTATTTTTCCAGTGGTATCAATAGTAGTGGGTCTTTTTGTGGTTCTTGAGTGGAGGAAGGAACATTATCTACCCATACCCAAACCATAGGTTTTGCTATTAATGCTCACCCAGTGGTCCTGGGGTTGAGAGAGTTTGCCTCTTCTCCCACAGTGGCTTAAAACATTTACTTCATGTAAGACAAGGGTTTTGGAAGTGTTTTGTGTCTTTTCTCAGTGGCAGCGGATTGCACATCCTTCTCTCCTTATTACTGAGGTGGCTCCCCTGGTCCTCTGCCCATCACCAGTCTTTTAAGTCAGAAAATGGTGCTGGACCATGAGGAAGAGCTTGTAGTGAGTATGGAATTCTTCTTCTGTGTAGTACTCTCAAGTTATATTTTAAACTGATATGCTAACTACACTGCATTTTTAAAATTTTAGTTGATTTCTTCCTACCTGCTTCTATGGCAGCCATTGCTTCCTCGCATGTTCTGTCAGGAAAAACAGTTTAGGTTTCTGCCTTTTCTCCTGGGAACTCATCACATTGTAGTGTTCAATTGTCTTGGTTGCTTTATGACCTTTAGCTTTCTGATGAGTTAAAGAAAAGTTAAGTTTTATAGATTGTCTATTTTTTTCCTAGATGTTAGGATGAGTGTGACTTTACTACTTTCTGCTACCAGTAAGACTTTTGATGCAGGAAATTTGAGGTTAACAAAACCATCACAAAGTCTGAGAAGTGATAAAATACGGAAGCTCAGGGATTATAGGGAAGCTACCTCCAATGGTCTTATCTGTGATCACTCTGAAGTAGATGACTCTCAGTAGGGCATCCAAATCCATAGGCTTCTGCTCAAGTCTGCAAGTTGCTGACAACTATGTATCTGCTTGCAATTGCCACTTAAGAATAATCTCTTCCACCATTCCAAACCCATATAAAACTTTCTTGGCAAAATCTGTCCATAACTTTCCTGGCAGTGAGGACTTGCAAGTAAAGTTTTCAAGATTTATGACTCTGTATACAGCAGAGAGTTTGCAATGGTTTGAAATAGACTATCAGCAAGTAATATCAGGCACATCTCAACCCATTAAATTGTAATTTCCAGTATAAGCAAATGATTAAACCTCTGAATATGTGTTTATATAACTGATCTTTTGAATAAATGTTATGTATTTTATAATCCCTAAGTTATATTTACAGTGTGCTGTAATGACACTAAAAATATCATAAGATAGGCCATTTTATTTTATTTTAAAAGTGTCAAATGAAATCTCCAAAGGAAACTCATGCTAAGCAATTGTTAAAATTAATCTTTGCTTGATAGGAGTCATATTAGTATAAAGATTCTATAACTTATTAGCTATGGGGACTTATGCTTTTTGAAGAAAATAATTAAATGGATTATAAAATGCTTTATGTTGAACAGAAATTAATTTGCTAGTTTATGTGGGTAAACTACTATAATTTTATAGCAAATTTTTCTCACAGTCAATGCTATGAAGTCCAATATATACTTCTCATCAAAGTACTCTAAGTTCTTCAGAATACACCTATGGATAAAATACTACTCAGTAATAAAAATGAATTAGCTACTGATGTATGCAACAACATCAATCTCGATAAGCATTATACTGATTGAAAGACACCAGCCATAAAAGAATATCTACTGTATGTTTCTATTCACATTAAATGCAGGAAAAGACTAACTTACTGTGACAGAAAACAGATCAGTAGTTGCCAAGGACTGGGAGTATAGAGGGGTCTGACTGAAAAGGTATGTGAAGGAATTTTTGAAGCGATGTAAATATTCTATATCTTGATTTTGGTGGTGCACACAGTGTGGATACGCTGGACAAAGGGACGATTTACACCCAGGGCAGGATGAAACGGGACAGTGTGAGATTTCGCCACACTACTCAGAATGGCATGCAATTTAAAACTTATAAATTGTTTATTTCTGGAATTTTCCACTTGATATTTTCAGACCACAGCTGACCGTGACTAATGAAACTGCGAAAAGCAAAACCAAGGATGCGGTTGGGGGTTGCTATATTATAAAAAAAGAATATCAGTGTAGCCATAAAAAAGTACAAATAAAAAATACAGTATAACAACTATGTACATGCGTTTACATTGTATTAGGTACTACAAGTAATCTAGAGATGATTTAAAGTATACAGGAGGATATGCCTAGGTTATATGCACATACTGCACCATTTCATACAAGGGACCTGAGCATCCACGGATTTCGGTATTCACGGGAATCCTGCCCAACCAATCTCTCACTAGGGAAGAATGTATATTAAAACAAACAAAAATAATAAGCAAACAACAGAAAGAACTGTCAGATTGACATGAGGTGGCCAAAGTCAGTTTCATGAGGAAGGAGGGACTTGGAGATACAACTTAAAGGTCAAAGCCATCAGTGGTAGAAGGCAAGATTATGCAGTTTTTCCTGGAAAATCCTCTTAGAAAATTTTCCTGAGAGTGAGATGTTTATCTGAATGATTCTTATCTTAAAATCTTCCTCTGGAGGAAGCATTTTTTTTTTTTATAGAGACTTTTAAGATGGAAAAGACATTTGAAGCCCTATCTTTTTGTTTTATAAATGACTACGTTTACCCACAGCCTGAGCAGCAGTTGAACTAGGGCGAGAACACAGATGTCCTGAGTCCTGCTGCGGGCGCTCCTTACCCCATTCATCACGCCTTCTACGCTTCCAGAAGTTAAGGGATAATGACAAGGATCAGAATCCTAGCCTTGCCACATAGTAGTTTTGTGACCTCAGCCACGTTACTTACATTCTATGTGGTGCAGTATATTTATTGGTAAGTTAAAAAAAAATCCATCTGAATATTAAATGAGGCAACATATAACAAGTACTTAGTGCAATGGCGAGCACACAGGAAATGTCAAATACGTAGCCAGCATTTTAAGCTGTGATGGTAGAGACCAAGTTTCATAGTTACATTCTACTTAGTGTTCTCAGATATCGCTCATGTTTTATGAGCAAATTTACAAATCAAGGAGTCTCTACCACTCCTCTTATCTCAGCTGGTGATGGGTGTTACCAAAAGAACTTTTTGCCACCTCTTTCTTCCATGTTCCCTAAATTGATTGTTTAAATTCATCTAAATAAGTTCATTTAGTTAAATAAGTCTAAAGATGTTCATTTTAACTTAGTGCATCCAATCAAGTAGCTAATTAGATCATAATTTTAAATTCAAGTTGTAGACGGGATCAACCAAAAACTTTTACACTGGAAAAATCCAACCCATTGAGCATAAGATACATTCCAAAATGTTAAAGCTGAAAGAACACGTAGAAATCAAATATTGAAAATATATTGATTTTGTAGCTGATTAAATTATTGTCCAAATAGATTTAAGGTTTGTGTAAGGCAATTGAAGTAATTAATTATGGCCCTGGAACCATAAAATGTAGCTAAAACATGGCCTTAAAAGTCAAATAAATCGTAATTTGAATTCCATTTTATCATTAACTCTATACAAGCATAGAAAAACTTCTTAACATTTCTTAACTTTAGTATTTTTATCAATGAAATGAGAGATAACATTCATTGCCAGATAGAATTGTCATGAGAAGAAAGTAAAATATATAAGTAAAATGTCCATGTAATGTGTGGCATATAGTAGGCACTCATAATGTTAATGCTCTTTGAAGTCTAGTGCTTTTCCTACTATATCACTGTGATATATAAGTCATTGTCTAGCTATATTCCCATGCACTCATTCAGGTAGTCATTTTATACCATGATTCCCACATCCGTATTGATTGGATTGGGAATGCACGTAACAGCCAATTATATTTCTGTCTTCAGAATTTGAATTGCAAAAATGAGCAGAAAAATCATGTAAAAACATCACACATAAAGTGTGACTTCATGATGGGAATTGTGGTAGGCTTAATAATGACCCTTCACAGATGCCCACATTCTAATCTCTGGAACATGTGAATATACCACCTTGCATACGTAGCAAAAAGAACTTTGCAGATGTAATTAAATTAAACATCTTGAGATGGGAAGAGTAGCCTGTATCATCCAGGTGGGTCCAATATAGTCACAACCATCTTTGTAAGAGGGAGGCAGGTGGCTCAGAGCTGTAGCAGGACACGTGATGATGAAAGATCAGAGACTGCAATGACTTGAAGAAGAGGTCGTGAGCCAAGGTGTGGCCTCTGAAAGCTAAAAAGGACAAGGAAAGGAATTCTTCCCTACAGCCTCCAGAAGGAAGACAGCCTTGACCACACCTTGATTTTAGACTCCGACCTCCAGAACTATAAAATAACTAATTTGTATTGTTTTAAGCCAGTACATTTGTTGCAGCAGCAATAGGAAACTAATACAGGAATGTTAGATAACTTGAGTGAAGAACCCCAAATTGTTTCTGCAGACGTACCTAGAGTCATTTTGAACCTAAGATGACATTTCTGATCCAATTTCCCTGAGGTCCCTTGTTATTATGGCCCTCTGTTTTTAGGTTTCCTTAAGAATTAGCGACCATCTGTGTCCTTCTACCACCCTACTCCACTCAATAGTCTGAGAGAGGTAGGGGGTCTCTTTTCTCTCCTGCCAAGCAACTGGTAACGTAACAACCACACTGCTTTCAGCTACTCATTTGTTAAATATGTGCTGTTGATGACAAGGCTCTGAGAGCTAGCTGAGTAAGCTTATTATTGCTAATGAGATAAACATTAAGGTCTGTATTTTAAACTGCACCTAGAAATAGAGAAGGGGATACCTTATTTTTTTCTAGCCTCCGAAGCACATTTTTATTTATAGGCAACTTACGACTTAAGGAAAGGGTAAAATGGTTTGTTTAGAAAAGTGATATTTAAAATGAACACATTCCAAGTTATTCTTGGAAGTGGGAATTATTTACAGTAGCAAATACTTTCTAGGAAGATCTGTTCAGTGGATTGCAGTGTGCATTTTTGGCTGCCTTGTGAAGAATCTGAAAGAGCTGTTTTCTTCAGACTCACGCTTTTGAGAAGTAGAGTGCTACAGGTGAATGACTTTAGTGATAAACATGCAATTAAAATAAACTCTCTTGTGATAGCTATAATTACAAAGAAATGGTTTATAGGGAAAATGCTCTATTTGAAAAATCAATTGTGAGATTTTTGATAACTTTAAATGTAAGAGCAAGGAAGGGTAGAGGAAATGATCATTTTAAAAATTGTGTTCTTTTCAAGTGACTGTAGATGGTAATACTTGGAAAGTACAGTCATGTGTCCCTTTGTGATGGGGATGCATTCTGAGAAATGTATCAGGCAATTCTGTCACTGTGTGAGTATCATAGAGTGTACTTGCACAAACCAATATGGGATTGCCTACTCCAGGCTGCAAACCTGGATAGCATGTTACCATACCGAGTACTGCAGGCAATTGTGACACAATAATATGTATTTATGGATCTAAACATAGAAAAGGTACAATTAAAAAACTTGTATCATTTTATGGGACCACCATTGTGTATGTGGTCCATCACTGACTGAAACATCTTTGTGTGGCACATGACTGTGCTTGTTTCAAGGCACTCAGAACTTGATAACTTTCTCCTGAAGAAGATTCAGTGGTGTTAAATGGCAATGGCAGATATGAGGAATCAGCATCTTGTAGAACAGTGTAAAACTGTATGGCAAGGTTTATTTTCCTGAGGGACTAGACTGATGTCTAAATTATTTAGAGTACCTGCCAATCCTGGGGACTCATTTTGAAGAAAAATATATGACTTTCTATTCTACATATACTTGCCAGAGAGGGGTTAAATCTGCTTCATCTGGAGGTTATAGCAATCTATATTTCATACATTAACTATGGCAGATTTCAGTGCTTGTGTTATGTATTCTAGTGGCATATTTTAGCAAGTGGCAAAAACTTATTGGGACAAACACTTCATAAAACAGAAGAAAATACTGCTGCCTGGACTAGGCAATACAAATCCATTTTTAGTTTTGAGGCTTACTTGTGGAAACTTAATCTTTAAAACACTTAAGTCAGATGAAAAGTTCTGATACTTCTGAAGAATGCCAGTAGAATGGATATAGTTCTTCATTCTGAAGTGTCCTTGATAGAACATCTGCTGTTAGAAACTGGGTTTATGAAGATTATTTCTTTCCTATGTGGTTATTTTACTTTCTAGGTTTTCATTTGCTTGTTTGATCAAGTCCTACATTGTGCCTTCTCCATAATCACACATATGCTGTATCACTTAGAATTTGCCAATTCTGCCCTCCCCGATTTCAGTTATAATCAATTTCAATTGATGATTTTGTCTATTACTAATACAGATTTATCTTCCTCTATCATCACTCTATAGCTATTCCTGGCCTAATTCACTCATTATCTATAATACATCATTTTTCTTTAAGAAATTAGGTGCATGATAGAATTTTTCATAATTTTCTTCTGTAGGAAACTTAGTTCGGAATATCTGGCAGTGATGACTCATAAGGATTAGGTTATTAAGTATGAAATGTCCAATTTCCATAAGTACTAAGTTTGACAGTTGATATTTCTGACATTTCACTTTGACACTTGTTTTATTTTTATTGTGAAGGTACATCTTCAGTCTTTCAAGTGCATGTTTTGGTTTGTGATTATCTTTCAAATTTTTTTGAGAGCAATTTTTTTGTGAAATCATGGCTAAATCAAAAATTCCTGTTATTTTCTGATATGAGTTCCATTGTGGAACCAATGCAGTGCAGACAGCTCGAAATAAGAATGAAGTGTTTGGGAAGGATGTGGCTAGTGAATACACAGTACATCGATGGTTTAAAAGTTCCTTTCTGGTGATTTTAATCTTAAAAATGAGCCACGTGGGTGACTTGAGACCAAGATGGATAATGATGAGCCGAAAGCTATAATGGAAGCAAATTCATCTCAACCTATGCATTAAGTAGCAGGAAGGTTTGATGTTACTATTCCCACAATATTGGACCATTTGAAACAAATCAGCAAGGTAAAGAAGCTGGATAGATGGGTTCTGCATGAATTAAACATGTGTCAGAAGAAAAATCCCCTCCAAGCTTGCCTTTCTTTGCTGTCACGACATAAAAGTGAATGATTTCTACACTGTAGTGTTACATGTGATGAAAAATGGACTCTTTTTGACAATCGCAAGTGTTCAGCGCAACAGTTGGATAAGGATAAAGTGCCAAAACACAGTCCAAACCTGAATAGTTATCAAAAAATCAATTCAAGGTGGATAACAGATTTAAACCGAAGGCATGAAACCTTAAGAATTCTCAAAGAGGATGTTGGGAAGACCCTTTCAGACATCAGCCCAGGCAAAGAATTCTTGAAGAAGAACCCCAAAGCAATCACTGCAGCAACAAAAATAAATAAATGGGATCTGATCAAGTTAAAAAGCTTTTGCACAGCTAAGGAAACTATCATTAGAGCGAATAGACAGCCTACAGAATGGGAGAAAATATTTGCTCTCTACGCATCCAATAAGGGGCTGGCTGATAACAAGAATTTATCTAGAACTTGAAAAAATCAACAAGAAAAAAACAACCACATCAACAAATGGACAAAGGAAATGAACAGAAACTTTTCAAAAGAAGACAGAATAATGGCCAGCAAACATACAAAAAAATGCTCAACATCTCTAATCATCACAGAAATGCAAATCAAAACCTCAATGAGATATCACCTAACCCCACTGAGATTGGCCTCTGTCAAAAAATCCCAAAACAACAAATGCTGGTGAGGATGTGGAGAGACAGGAACACTCTTACACTGCTGGTGGGACTGCAAATTAGTGCAACCTCTGTGGAAAAGAATTTGAGCTAAAGAGCTCAAAGAGCTCAAAGAGCTAAAAATAGAAATACCATTTGATCCAGCAATAGCACTATTAGGCATCTACCCCAAAGAGCAAAAGATATGCTACAATAGAGACATCTACACCCGAATGTTTATGGCAGCACAATTCACTATTGCAAGGATGTGGAAACAACTCAAGTGCCTGTTAATTCATGAGTGGATTATTAAAATTTGGTATATGTATACAATGGAATATTACTCAATCATAAGAAATGACAGTGATATAGCACCTCTTATATTTTCCTGGATTGAGCTTGAGCCCATTATCCGAAGTGAGGTATCCCAAGATTGGAAGAATGGGCTCCACTTGTACTTGCCATCAAATTGGTACTGATGAACACAAGGGTGCTCCCATGGAAGCAATATTCTCCAGGGATTAGGGAGATGGGAGGGGTAAACCCACAACTAAAGGACATGATGAGCATTGTAGAGGGGAAGGGCATGCCTCTAACCCTCGCTTGGGTGAAGCAAAGACATAAAATGTAACCATAATGTTTGTACCCTCATAATACCCTGAAATAAAAAAAAAAAGCTAGAGACCAGAATTGTCAGCTGAAGCTATAGATGCTTTGGGATCTTTTGCCAATCTTAGCAACCAAAAAGCTTGCATTTTAATGATCATGTGGGAAACAAGAGATGAAATCTCAAGTCCAGGTGAAGTAATAAGTTGGAGATGAGCTTCCTGCACATAATTAGGACCATTTAAAGCAATGATTTCTACCCTTTTCCTGTGCCAGAGCAAAACGAAAACGTTTTTATAAACCATACTGGCATAAACAGATGTGGCTGTTGGCACAAGCTTGTAATCCATTTACCATGGTGGTGTATTGGCTGGCTTCCTCTGCCCCGCTGGACCCCTCACTGCAGGGGGGGATTAGAAAAGACTCCCCTCTGACAAAAGGAGACTACTAGGAAAATTATTCTGATTCTACCTAAACTCTGAAAAGATGAGGGGGAAAAGGCCCCCTTGAGAATTTATAACTCAGGAGTATCTTCATGGTTTATAAGAAGTTAATTAAACCCGGAAAGTTAGTACAGTGGGGCTTTTCGTAGAAGTAAGCACCTACTCTCCCAAGGGACACACCTTCACCCCAAGTCTTGGAGATTTCCAAGGATTAGTTACTAGCAAATATGTTGATTGAAATGGTAGTTGCAATATAACACATGATACCATTTACATGAACTTTGATATTTCAGAAAATAATGCTATTTAATGTTTAGATAAATATACATAGGCTGTAAGACTATAACATGTGCACTGATGTTGCAAAAAAGCAAACTCAAGCTATTGTTTGTTTTTGGGCAGGCAGAAAGGTAATGAGATTTGGAAGGTAGGGCTATACAGGGAGGTTCAGACATATTTTTAAAGTGTTATTTGAATCAGTAGTTATTATGTGTTCTTTTCCATTTTTGTTTTAAAATTTTCATAAATTAAAACTATCAGACAATTTTAGAATGAGACTCGTTTCTCTTTCTCTCCTTTTTCTAAGAGTCAAAAAAGACATTAGATTATGCTGGGAGCAAAATATTGCAAGGAGCCTTCTGAATTAAAGGCAGTATCCAGAATTTGGATTAGTTCTCAAAAACTTGAGGATGAAAACTTATGCCATGAAGCATTGAACAGAATCACTACTCAAAACTAAGACAGGAAAGCAGATCAAGATTTCCTTCAAAAGGAACAATGAAGAATAACAATAGTCAAAAATTGGGGTGCAACTATGGGCCTCCCTCTCTCTCTCTCCCACTGTAAGACCCTGTTGCAGTGGCCGCTATACTTATCATGAGGACTTCCTATGAATAAAGTCTGTTTTACCATCTATTTTATTTTATTTTATTTTATTTTAAAGACAAGCAGATAGCAACGGAAGGAATCAAAATAATGGATTTAAGGAAACACTTGCCAGTAGTTCAAAGCATGTGTCAGGAGACAAGATGTTCTTAGCAAAATAAGAATTAGGGCAAAGCAAGTATGGAACTGCAACCAACATTACACCACCAGTAAAGAGCTTTAAAAATGGTATGGTTTATTCTGTTTTAGAAGGCAAACCAGAACTTCCTGATAAAGAAATTAACTGGTTGTACTTGGACAAGGTGAAGAGCTCTCCACCATTAGAAATTATTAGTTTTTAGAAGTTAAAACTTGGTGTCTCTGGACATCCAGGATGTAGTATGGATTTGTAGAAACTGCTATGGTTTGAATGTTTTTGGCCACTCTAATTCACATTGCAATTTAATCCCCAATGCAACAGTATTGGGAGGTGTGGCCTTTGGGAGGTGACTGAGCCTTCATGAATGGGATTAGGTACCCTTATAAAAGGGCTTGATGGAGGCAGATTATCCCTTTTGCCCTTCAGCCTTCTGCTATGTGAGGACACAGATTTCCTCCCCTGTGGAGGATGCATCTTGGAAGCAGTCTGGACTCTCCGCAGACAGTGAACCCAAGAGTGTCTTGATTTTGGACTGCCCAGCCTCCAGAACCCCCAGAAATTGCCCGGTCTGTGGTATTTTGCTATAGCTGCACTAAATGAAGTAAGACAGAAACCCAGCTGGAAGTTGCCTCAAGTTCGATGAAAAGCATAGAAAAAGGCCATCCTAAGAAATTGTCTCATAAAATGTTAGTATACTATCAAGGAACAGAAAACCCCACTGACTTTTACCAGAAAAGAAATGTATCGTAACACTATTAGTAAACTCACAGATTCACGGAAAGGCTACAGAAATCGGTGGGATAGCAGCCAAAGTCATCCCACAGAACTTCGTTCCCCATTACTACTGCCGACCACTTGATGTCATAGCCCTTTCTACCCCAACGTTCTTCAGACTCTGAAATTTCCCTTACCTCACCCTGAGCAGAAGATTTCTGATTAAAGTATGTCATAACGAAGTAGGCTTAATTGATAATTATTTTTCTTTTAAAATAGAATTTGTTCTTTTCTTGAAACTCAAATGGGTCTCTAATTATTAGAATGTTTAATAAATATAACTCTCAGCCTTATTCTAGGAAACTGGGGAAATAAGTCAGATCTTAAACTAAATATATTTGGAAACATCATAAGCACTTTGTTTTAGTCAAGGTTTTTTGGTTGTCAATGTCAGAAACCTGGATCAAGCTGATTGGGCTTTTGGCATAACTAGAGCTAGGGAACTCGAATAGTCTCCTTAGGTTGCTTTGTTCTTCCATCGTTAGACTGTTTCCTCTGTAGTTCAGCCTTATTTTTTCTCCCACTGTTGATGGAATACCTCTGTACAGTCAAGGAATATTGCTCCCCGCCGCTCAATTTTGTTTGTCTAACTTATCCAAACCAGTGAGGAAAAAAATGTAAAGCTTTCTTTTCCAAATATTCTAATAAGAGTCCCTGGAGCTGACGCACCTTGATTCTGAATGGCTCTATCTGAGCCAGGTTCCCTGCCTAAAACCCAGAAATAAAATAAATAAAAAATAAAAATTAGCAAAGAGAATATGACAATCCCATTGTCAAGCTTAAACCACACAACCAGCTTAGTGCCAGAGAGTTGGGTCAATTCCAACCAAACTACACAGATAACCGGAAGAGAAGGTATGAATTGCCAAAGAAAACAGGTGTGCAGTTACCAGCAGAAGAGCAAATGAATGAGTTTGCTTTCCTCTTGGTCCACAGAAGAAAAAATGTTCAGGGAGTAAACTTCATACATCATCTCATTTTATTTGCTATTTGGTGAACAGTTTTAGCAAGTTGTCCTTCTAAGACTTCTAGGATCAGTGGATTTTCCCTGCCTTTGAGCTTTTAACAGATTCTTAACTTCTGCCAAAACATTAATACATTGCAAGTGGCATGATGACAGTAACTTTGCATGAAGACATTGGGTTGTAGTTTGCTTCTGCCAATAGCTATTATCAGTTACAATTTTAGACTGTAAACTTGATTTCCTTGAATGTCACATTTCTTATTTGAAAATTTCCATGTAAGATTCCATCTATTTTCTAGATTATCTTAGACCCAAATAAATCTCCTCCTCTTAGTTGTCTTTCAAAAATCACTTAATTTGATTAATATATTGCTATTTATTTATGGAGTTCATGACTTGGAAATGAAAATTTTATAAAATTTTGTTATTGAAATTATTATAAAAATAATTACAGTTGCTTTCTTTTCAGCAGTGTCTCCTTTCTCCAGATCTTATGCATTGCCACCAAACTTTCATGGTCATTCAATTAGTTTAAACAATTTTGTATACTTTCAAAAGCCAGTTTTATTTCACTTTGTATCTGAAGATCAAACAAAATGCTAACTTAATTAGACTCAAACATTTATATGATCTTCTTCAAATGTGTGGATTTGTTTACCTCTGGTTTTTAGCACCTAATGACATTGAGAAAATAATTATTTAATACAACTAGAGGGAACACCGGCCATTAGCAATTGCATCCCTGCATACTGTTCATCTTCAATACATTCCATATTTTAGCAAAATCTTGAATGATGGCCTGTGAGTTTATTTACATATTTTTCATTAGTTATGGAATATAATTGACATACAATAAAATGTATATATTTAAAGCATAAAGTATGATCAGATGTGACATACGTATGCGCCCATAAAACAATTGCCATAAACAAGAGAGTAAATGTATCCATAATCCCCGAAAGTTGCTCATGCCCCTTTGTAATGTCTTCTCCCATCTTCAAGCCACCACTGATCTGCTTCTTTTTCTATAGACGTATTTTCTGGAAGTTTGTATAAATGGAATCACAAAGTATGGTTTCTTGTATAACTATTTTTAAATTAATACATATTCTCATGTGTATCAGCAGTTCTTTATTTCTTGTTAAGCAGCCTTCCATTATGAATATACCAAAATTTGTTTATCCATTCACATGATGATGGACATTTGGGTTGTTTCCCATTTTTGATTATTACATGTGAATCTGCTATGACCATGTGTACCAATTTCTGTATGGACGCATGCTCTTTTCTCTTGAGTAAGTGTCAAGGAGGAGAAGCGCTGGATCACATGATAGGTGTGTGTTTAACTTTGTAAGAAGCTGTTAAATTGTTTGACAAAATAGTTGTAATATTTTACATTGCTACCCCATCAATGTTTCAAAGGTTCTGTTCTTCCACATTCCTGTCAGCACTTGGTATTATCAGTCTTATAAAATTAGACAGTTTAGCAGATGTGTATTAGTTTACCATTATGAATTTAATTTGCGTTTGCTAATGATAAATAATGTTAAGCATGTTTTCATGTGTTTATTTGCCATCCATATATGTTCTTGGGTGAAATATCTGTTCAAATATTTTGTCTGTCTTTATTTTTTTGGTTATTATAATGAAATTCGAGAGTTCTTTTTATTTTTGGATACAAATCCTTCGTCAGATACATGATTAGCAGAAACTTCCTTCTAGGCTGTGGTTTGCCTTTTTACTTTATTCAGCAGTGTATTCTGAAGATCAAAAAATTTAAAAAAAATGGATGTAGCCCAAGTTATCAATTTCTTTAACAGATTATGCTTTTAGTTTCATATTTACAAATCCAGTTTCACAAAGATTTTCTATGTTTCTTCCAGAGGTTTTATAGTTTTGAGTTTTACATTTAAGCATCTGATCTATTTTGAGTGATTTTTTTGTATTAATATATTATGCATGATATGCAACAGAGTTCTTTCTTTCCTGAATATAGACATCCAATTTTTATAGCACTATTTGTTGAGAACACTGTCCTTTCACCACCAAATTGCCTGTGATGTGTAGGTCCATTTTTAGACTCCGTATTGTTTTATTGATCTACTTGTCTATACTAATGCCTGTAAAAGTCCTGATTATTGTTAACTTTTTAAATCTTATAATCAGATAGTGTTCTATAATTTCGTTCTCTTTTAAAAATTTTTTGACTAGTTATTTGGATTTTCATATGAACTATAGAATCATCTTGTCAATTTCTACAAAAATTCTAATGGGATTTTTACTGGGGTTGCATTGAATGTATAGATGAGTTTTGGGAGAACTGCCATCTTAAAAACATTGAGTCATCAGAATCATAAAAGGCGTCTCTCTCCCTTTATTTTGGTATCCTTTAATTTCTCTCAACGAAATTTTGTTTGCAGTGTTTCAGGTCTTACACATCTTTTCTCAGATTTATTTCTAAGAATCTCATATTTTTCATGCTATGGTAAATGGCTTTTTAAATTTACTTGTGTCCTCTGCCAGTATATGGAAATACATTTGTCTTACTTTTATTGATCTCATACCCTGTAATCTTATTAATCTACTTATTAATTTTGGTAGCTTTTTGTGGATTGCTTTAGATTTTCTACAGAGACACAAATGTCATCTGTGAATAAAGATAATTTTGTTTCTTCCTTTCTATCTGTATGTCTTTTTCTTTTTTGATTACTTTTTGCACTGGCTAAAATGCCCAGTCCAATGTTAAAAGGAACCAATGAGAGAAGATATTTTTGTCCTTTTCCTTTTTTTTTAAGATGAAAGCACACAGTTTCTCGCCAGTAATTATGATGAGAGTTATAAGTTTATTGTAGATGCTCCATATAATGTTGAACAAGTTCCCTTTTATTTCCACTCTGCAGAAAGTTTTGTTTTTCTTTTTAAATCAGGAATGGATGTTGGATTTTGTCATGCTTTTTCTGAGTTTAAGATTATCATATAATTTTTCTTTTTTAGTTAACATAGTGAACAATGTTGATTTCTTTTGAAATGTAAAACTAAACGATGTATATTTTAAGATATGGTTATGTATTAAAGTTTTATTTAAAACTTTTGCATCTGTGTTCATGGGGAATATTCATTTGTAGTTTCCTTTGAAATGTCTGCTTTTGGCATCAGGGTAATTCTGGCCTCATAGAATATGCCGGGAAGCATCCATCCTCTTCCGTTTATGTTTGGTGGAATTTACCAGTGAAGCCATATGGACCTATAATTTTCCTTGTGAAAAGATTTTAAATTAGACTCCCTTTCTTTTATCAATGTAGGACTGTTCATGGTAACAATTTTTTGTGTCTTCGAAGGAATTTTTCATTGTCATTATGTTGGAGTTAATTATGGACCTATAATTTTCCTTGTGAAAAGATTTTAAATTAGACTCCCTTTCTTTAATCAACATAGGACTGTTCATGTTAACAATTTTTTTTTGTCTTTGAAGGAATTTTTCATTGTCATTATGTTGGAGTTAAATATTTTGGCACAAAATTGTTCATAATATTGTCTTAATACCCTCTTAATATATGTAGAATAATCTATAGTTATATTATCTCTCCTACTGCTGATATAGTTAATTTGGGTCTTATCCCCCTTTTTGCCTGGCCAGTCTGACTAGAGCGTTATCAGATTTATTGCTTGTTTGCTTCTTTATCCCATAAGAGCCAATTTTCAGGTACATTGATTTTTTTTCTGTATTTCTCTTTTTGTATTATATATATTGCTGCCCTGATCATTAATATTTCCTTTTCTTTGCTTATCTTGGGCTTAATTTGTTTTTTAGTTTCTTAAAAGAGAACCTATGGTCATGAATTTGAGTGTTTTTTTCAATACGGTTTTCTGTCTGAATTTATGCATCTGTACACCTTTGGCGACATTCTGATATTTTGTCCTTTCATTTCCATTAAGTACAGAATAGAGTACTTTATAATTTCCACTTTGATATCTGCTTTGGCCCGTGTATTATTTAGAAGTGTGTTGTTTAATTTCTGATTATTTAGGAATTTTTAAGAGATCTTTTTTACTAAAGATTTGTAATTCCATTGTGGTCAGAGAACATACTTTGTATGAATTGAATCCTTTTACGTCTATTGAATTGTGTTATGGACTCAAATAGGCTACACTCAGTGTTTTATGGGCTCTTGAAAAGAATGCATGTATTCTGCTATTGATTGGATTAATTTGAAATGTCAATTGATTTCATTTGGTTGGTAGTATTATTGAAGTCTTTTGTACACTTACAGATTTTCTATTTGTTCCATCAATTTTTGAGAGTGATATTGAAATCTCCAGTTATAACTATAGATGTGTATTTCTCCTTGCAGTTCTGTTTAGTTTTTGCTTCATGTATTTTGAAGCTCTGTTATGATATACACAGAGTTTAAGATCTTTATGTCTTCCTGATGAATTGACTTCTTTATCATTGTGAAAAGAATTTGTCATTCTTTTTCTTTTGACCTACTTAGGTATTGAAGGTGCATTTCTTTTAAGCAGCATAAAGTTGGAACTTTTTTTATCCAGTTGACAATCTCTACCTTTTAATTGTAGTGTTTATCATTTACATTTAATGTAATTATTGATATGGTTGAGTTTAAGTCATATTTTAAGTTAGCAGTGGAATTTATGATTATGCATTTCAACTTCAGCATGGATGAGGGCATATTTATATTTCCACAGATTTTGTTATAAATTGAAAATGACTATTAATTTGTTATAGAACTGAACATAAAAGTAAATACCTACCTACCTATATTTGTCTTTATAAAGTGCTAACCTATAATTAACTGTACTAATTAACAAGGGAGACTATACAGTAATTGAATCATCTACTGTTAAGATAGAAGCCTAGTTTAAATAAGAATTACTTAAAATATGTTAATTGGAAAAATCTCTACTAATTTTATTTTTATAGACAGTACCATATACTATGCATAAGGGTTTCAATAAATATTTATTAAATTGTACTCCCTATATCTTCCTGGATGTTTTAGTTTAATACTTGTTGGCCCATGCCTACAACATTGGTTTTGTCGATTCCTAAGACTATGTCTAGGCTTCTAGTTCCTTCTGAAGTTTTAAGCTAGCAATATAGTTAGAAGTGGTCAGATAAGTTACCTTCAGATACAGGAAGACTTTGATCCTACTGGTCACATTCCCAATGTTGTCCGGTCCCATATTTTGCATTTTATAATGTGGCCTGTACTCTCAAAGGAATATAATTCTCACTCCTTCTACTAACTCCATACATGAGGAACCTCTTTATACATCCATCAGAAAAAGGTAACAAGTTTGATGATAAAGCTGGAAGTTGAATTATAGTAAAACAAAACCAAACTGATTTATGCATAGAGGGAGAAATTTCATATTTTTGCATTTATATTCTCTTTGATATATATTTTATAAGTTAATGCATACTGTATATTTCATGTCTAAGAAGAGTCAAACTATTAACAAAGGTTCTTTTATATACATATATATACATACATGATCTTCAATCTAATGGTTATGGTTTTGATGTATTTCACTCAATTATTAACTAGTGGGGATGAATTTAAAATTTAACATAGAAGGCAAATTTAGCAGTTGTTTGTGTTGTGAATATAAGCTCCACAGTCCATCTCTTTGGTTCAAATTGATAGTTATGACTATTTTGAACCATTTATGTGTGCTTTCATAAATAATGATAGATCTTTCAATACAAAATATTGAGTAATGTGGTTATAATATTATCTAGAGGCCTGTCAAGTTGTTATAAGCGATAGGTCATAGAACATTTTCAGAGAGAACTGATTCTAGCTGTGGAATCATTGTTACCGAGCCATATAATTATCTTTCTGACAAGAAGATATGATACTTTCAAAATAATCGTGTCCGCATACAGAACTGTAAGGTATTTATCAAACAATATACTGATGCTTTTTTTTTTGCCTGCGATGCCCTAGCATGACAGATGAAAGACACACATTATGACCATGAATCCAGACAGAAGAGTTTTGTATTCAGCTTTCACTAATCTAGAGCATGGCTGCTTTAGCCAAGGCAAGAGGGTAGTTTATGGGACTCACGGTGACCACATCATATTCCAATAACAATCAGTCTTAAACTCTCAGCACTTTTAGCAGCACCTTCTCACGTTTTTAGGTGATGATATGCTGAGTAATGTTGTCCTAGTGTTCTGTTGGAATACATGATTTGAAAATATGAGATCTCCTGGTGGAAGTCACAAATTCAAATCGCATTAAGATTTCACCCATGACTAAATGTGATTCTTCCCAGAGGGCAGGAGAGAGGTCTGGAACTATGGAAGGAGACTAAATAAGACAATGCTCATATAAAATTGCATTCAATTACAAGTTCAGACTGTGTTCCTGTACTTTATTAGTATTAATAATATGAAAAACCATATATATTTTTTGATAGAATCAATGTTATGTTAATAAATGGCAGCTGATTTCCAGCCATCTCAGAAAAGCTTATAACTAACATGTTAATATTCCTATGTTTCAGACAACATGCTGGGTACAGAGGATGGTGGTGTTGAAATTACTTAATGTTACTACTAATTTAATTTCCCAAGTGAAAAAAATCATTCAAGTTTCAAATTCACAATGCCATCAGCATAATGTTCTGCTTCTAGTGCTTCTTGTAGAAAATTACATTTTCCAAAGACTGCTATACACATGTATACATCATCCTACATATTTAGAATATGATGTTGCCATATCTCCATTGAGAGATGTGATCTATGTTTCCTCTCCCCAAAACTGGGTGTACTTTTGTGACTTCTTTCACCAATAGAATGTGGTAGAGTGTTACACAATTTCTAAGGTCCAACCATACATGGCAATATGGCTTCTCTTTCTTTTTCTTGCAAGGCTTGGCATTAAAATGTATTCTGGCTGTCAGTCCTAATTAGACCCCCAGCTAGCCATCAGCATCCATGATCAGACCTGTGAGTAAATGAGGTTTCAAATGTTTCTAGGCCTGGATTTTGAGTCTTTCAGTCATGTCCCAGACATTGTGGAGCAGAGACAAACCAGCCACTGTGACCTTCCTGAATTCATATCCAACTGAAACTGAGAGATTATAACTATTATTGTTTCTAGCTTTAAATTGGGGAGTAGTTTGTTGTGCAGCAATAGGTAATTGATGCTTCTCTATAGCTCTGGTAGAATTTTTATGACTATGCCTATGTTCTTCCTGCCACCACTGCACTTGTCCCCCTGCTGACAGTCATTCATCCCTGACTATTTTTTTTTTTTATTTCAGGGTATTACGAGGGTACAAACATTAAGGTTACACTTTATGTCTTTGCCTCACCCAAGCAAGGGTTAGAGGCATGCCCTTTCCCCCTATAATTTTCCGCATGTCCTTTAGTTGCGGGTTTACGCCCCCATCCCCCTAATCCCTGGAGAGTATTACTGCCATGTGAGCACCCTAGTGTTGATCAGTTAGTACCAATTTGATGGCGAGTACAAGTGGAGCCCATTCTTCCAATCTTGTGGTGCCTCACTTTGGATAATAGGCTTAAGTTTAATCCAGAAAAGTATAAGAGGTTCTAGATCACTGTTGTTTCTTATGATTGAGTAACATTCCATTGTATACATGTACCAAATTTTAATAATCCACTCATGGATTGCCGGGCACTTGGGTTGTTTCCACATCCTTGCAATAGTGAATTGTGCTGCCATAAACATTTGGGTGCAGATGTCTTTATCGTAGAATGTCTTTTGCTCGTTTGGGTAGATGCCTAATAGTGCTATTGCTGGATTGAATGGTATTTCTATTTTTAACTCTTTGAGGTATCTCCAAATTCTTTTCCACAGAGGCTGCACTAATTTGCAGTCCCACCAGCAGTGTAAGAGTGTTCCTGTCTCTCCACATCCTTGCCAGCATTTGTTGTTTTGGGATATTTTGATAGAGGCCAATCTCACTGGGGTTAGATGATATCTCATTGTGGTTTTGATTTGCATTTCTCTAATGATTAGAGATGTCGAACTTTTTTTTTTTATATGTTTGCTGGCCATTATTCTGTCTTCTTTTGAAAAGTTTCTGTTCATTTCCTTTGCCCATTTGTTGATGGAGTTGTTTGATTTTTTCTTGTTGATTTTTTTAAGTTCTAGATAGATTGTGGTTATCAGTCCTTTATCAGATGTGTAGAGAGCAAATATTTTCTCCCGTTCTGTAGGCTATTTGCTCTAAAGATAGTTTCCTTGGGAGTGCAGAAGCTTTTTAATTTGATCAGAGTCCATTTATTTATTTTTGTTGCTGCAGTGATTGCTTTGGGGTTCTTCTTGAAGAATTCTTTGCCCAGGCCAATGTCTGAAAGGGTCTTCCCAACATCTTCTTTTAGAATTCTTAAGGTTTCATGCCTTAGGTTTAAGTCTGTTATCCATCTTGAATTGATTTTTGTGAGAGGTGAGAGGTGGGGATCTAGTTTCATTTTTCTGCATGTAGCTATCCAGTTTTCCCAGAAGCACTTATTGAAGAGAGATTCTTTTCCCCAGTGTATATTTTTGTCAGCTTTGTCAAGGATTAGATTACCATATACGGATGGTTTCATCTCTGGATTCTCAGTCCTGTTCCAGAGGTCAATGTCTCTGTTCTTGTGCCAGTACCACGCTGTTTTAGTTACGATAGCCTGGTAGTACAGCTTGAAGTCTGGTAGACTGATACCTCCCAGTTTGTTCTTTTTAATTAAGATTACTTTCAGCCCTGACTTTTTGCCACAATAACGAGGTTTAGGAGCTCAGATGTCAGTGCCCCTTCCAGTGTTGGAGAGGCTGAATGAGTTTGGATAGGGATAACAGGTCCTGGGAGAAATTCCTGTAATAACAGATGCTGGAAGTATGGTGAATCCAGTGGTGAAGAAGAAATGTTAGATCCAGTGGCACTCTTGTTTCCATTAATATGTAATCTCATTACAATATTGCTTTGCTTTTTTGCTTAGATTGCCCATGATTAAAGTAAATTTTATTAGATTCTAATTAAATGATCTAAAATATTGTTTCACTATTAAAATGCATTAGCCATACTTAAACATTGAATTGCTATTAAGATTTAGAAACCACCTGCTTTTAATAACTTGATACTAATAGTAGGTCTTTATTTGAAGTTAAATTTTTCCCTTAACATAGTTGAGAAATTAAAATGAGTGTATATAGCTTTATTTCTAAAAAATAAAATCACAATAAATGGTTAAATAGACTTGTGTTCATGTTATTTGGCCATATCTAACACTTATAGTAGAAAGGGTAGATAATAGGCAGTGGGACAATAGATTTTGAATAAGTAGGTAACAAATGCTAAACTCTAGCAATATTTTTAAATTGCAGGTTGGAGGGGAATCTTTAATCTCAGTGGATATTGTCAATATCAATAGAGTAGAAGGATCAGCAATGCTCTGCAAATTAAACAATCAAGTGACATGGATTCATTATCATGTTTAGGTGGCTAAATTTTAAAAGCCTTACAGCAATGTACTACATAATATATACTGTGTTAATACAGTCTGGTCAAAATTAGAATAAAAACATGGCAACCACCCATACAACATACCTTTTTAAATAAAATTACAGACAGAAACATATCCAGCAGCATAGCCAGGTGAGTTTTCTTGGCCCTCTTTGTCTACCTCCTTGTGATGCACCCCTGGTTGGCCAAAGGTGAATATTTGATTGGAGTCTCACTCTACCAGTGGTGGAGTACAGCCTGTTCATACACTGCCCAAGCTATTTTTATAACACTTACTATTGATAACTAGAAGTGTCTTCCTAGAAAACTCAATATTTAAGGTTCTGGTCAATTTTACCTTCTCTGCAAAGGTTTTCTCTTCTCTTGTCACCATCCAGTCCACTTCAATTTCAGGTGAGCTGCCCACAACTCACTTCCAGTGTTATGGAATCTTGTGCATACCTCTACCAGAGCTGTATGACTGTCTTCATGGTATTTGTTTCTGAATTCATTGAGGCAGAGACTGAGTTGTTTTCTGGTAATGACATTCCTTAGCATAGTGCTTGACAAATATTACAACTTCAAATTTCGTTTGAATGAATTGAACTGTAAACAATTAGAAGGATATTGGAATTTTATGACAAGAACAAAGGTGGTACAAGGCATGATTTTAAAGAGTGAGTGGACCAGAGAGGAGGAGGTAGAGGGGTAACCAGTAGATGAGGCTAGCCAGGTAGAATGGAGCCTCCTTCAAATCTAGCTCATCTATTACTGCATCCAAGAAAACACAGTACACAGAAATATCTCTGTTCTCTGAACTCTTTCTGCAGTTTCTTTAACTGTTCTACACAGATTTTCATATACTATCTGATACTGTAGTAATTTGTGCATATAATTTATCATCTCCACTGAAAAGTTATTTTTTATTTCAAAATATTATGGGGATACAGATGTTTTTGGTCATATGTATCAATTTGTCATGTTTGAGTCAGGGTTATAAGAATGCCCATCACCCAGATAGTGTTCATTGTACCCATTAGGTAGGTTTTCACCCACCCCTGCTTGATTTCTGCTGAGTTTTTCTTCCCTCTGTGCACATGTGTGCTCATTGGTTAGTTCCAGTTTAATAGTAAGTACAAGTGGTGTTTGTTTTTCCATTCTTTACATACTTCACTTAGGATAATGGTCTCCAGTTCCATCCAAATTGTTGCAAAAGGCCTTAATTCATCCTTCTTCATGGCTAAGTTCATATTCCATAGTATACATATACCACGTTTTGTTAATCCCCTCATGAATTGATGGGCACTTGGGTTGATTCCACATCTTTGCAATTGTGAATTGTGCTGCAATAGACATTTGCATGCAAGTATCTTTTTGATAAAATGACTTTTTTTCCTTTGGGTAAATGCCCAGTAGTGGGATTGCTGGATCAAATGGTAGGTCTACTTTCAGTTCTTTGAGGAATCTCCATACTGTTTTCCATAGAGGTTGTACTAATTTTCTGTTCCCCCAACAGTGTATAAGCATTTCTTTCTCTCTGCATTTACTCCAGCATCTACTGGTTTTGGACTTTTTAATAAAAGCCATTTTCACTGGGGTAAGGTGATATCTCATAGTGGTTTTAATTGCATTTCCCTGATGATTATCCCCTGAAAATTTAACTCTTCAAGGCATACTTTTATTTCTCAGGTTTCTGGTCCCAGAAATCCTTAGTGTTATGGCTACACATAGTAGGTATTCAATAATCATTAGTTAAATGAATAAATATATTTCAATGAAAAGGAAAAGTATTATAGTACAGACTTCTTTAAAGCTGGCTTCAAAAAGGTTATAAATAACAAAGTGACATATAATGAAACTACATGCTGAACATTATTTGTGAAGTTTTCATTTCTGAAAATATAATTAGAAACAAGATTATTTATTGTTAATTGCATGCATAAAACTAATATTAGTAGGAAAATAATGCCCAGTTTCTTTGTGCTGTGAAGACTAAAGAAATAGGGTTTAGATGTCTGCTTTTATAAGAATTTTTCTTTCTTTCTTTTTTTTAACCTTGGTTTAATAAAAATGTCCTTCAAATCTTTCAGCATTTCTAAGTTTTTAGAAACAAAATCGGGGCATTTTAAAATACAAGTTGTTGTTAGACCATGATTTATTATAGTAATTATTATTTTCTAAAACTATAAAACATAAAAGTGCTAGACCTGAGGGCAGGGACAACATCTTTTTCATCCTTTTGTCCCCAGAGCTTAGCATGCTCCTTTCACAGAATAGGTTCTATGTATGTTTCTTGTACCGAACTAAATTGAAATGTGCAAAAGAGTTAATATCAACATATATATATGTTCATTTATGTCAATATGTGCATGTTTACATACACTTAGATTAATTTAAAGGCATTCCCATTACTGCAAAAATATTTACTAACATTCGTTGTAGTGAAACGAATAGAAAAAATAAAAAAATTAGAATCCTGTAATGTATAAGGCATTGCAGAAGCTATTGAGTATAAAATTCCTAAGAAATTTCTACTTTAATGAGAAAAATAACTTATGTATAGGAAAAGTTAAGTAATCATTAAGGATAACTAATAGTGCAATATATTAATGAGTTAACTACTGGGTTGTGACTATTTATTAACTTATTTATTTCCCTATCATCTTTTTGTGACCTTTCTATTAATAACACCATCCCAGTTTCCTGGAGGAAGAACACTTCTTTCTGCCTTGGTGAGGTAGTATATATGGATACTTGCATTTTTCTTTATAGGTTAGGTGGTGTACTTCTGTTAGATCTCTTTTTTACACTATTTATAGCCAGATGACTGGCAGGCGATCTCTCCCAGGACATTGAGGCTAAATTGGTATAATGAGGTTAAAACACTCATAAATGATGCATTCTGTTGAAGTGCCTATAACTTTGTGCAGGTGCCCCTTCTATGGACAGCTGCATGGTTATTTAGCTTTTCCCCTAAATACTGTGAGTGATAGTGCATCCCTCTAATAACAGCTGCAATCACTTAAAGTTAGGCAAAATCCTTATTTTTGGTTTTTTTTTTTTTTATTTTTGTTGTTGTGAATTCAACCTTTTAAAAATCCTAACTAAAATTACTATTAAATATTTCTAGTGAGTACTGGAGGAGATCAAGGTAGGAGAGATTGCTCTACACTAGAGTGCTCTGGGAAAAAAATTCCCAAGGAAATGTAGGATTTGAAGAATGGGTAAAAATTGACTATGTTAAATGAAGAAGGCAGAATATCCAGTGATTGGGGAAGCCTGGTATTAAATATTGGAAGCTGAAAACAAAAACAAAAAAAGGCTGTCAAAATTCAGATGTTTTCCCCAAACCACAATGCCAAAATACATTTAGATGATTGATTGCAACTTTTACTTTTCATCAACAATAGCAATAAAATGATGCTCTGTAATTTATCTTGTTAATTTAGCATAGAAATCACAGTGGCTATTTTTGGCCCAGTCAAATTTTAGATACTGAATTACATGGATTGTGTATCAATACTGATATAATTGTATATAAGAATGCAATTCCCTTCTTTTTTTCCTTTATGGTCAGAAGCTGTATAGTTTTTCATTTTTAATTGCTAAAAATTTATCTCTTTGTAGATACTTTGTAATTTTGTGATTTATTTCTTGCTTCAATTTTCCTTTTCCACAAATCTTAAGATGAAATCTCAAAAATTAACTTAAGATTCTTAGCTTTTTCTTTTTGCCATTATATACCTTAGAAGAGTAAAAAATGTCATTTTCTTATTAATTATATATTTAGGATTTATGTATTTGTAATGTCATGCCTCCTCTCTTCTAGAGTCTCTGATCACACACCTTGCAGCCCAACTGTGGAAGCAAATTGCTTTGTTGTAGCCAACAACAGAGTTAGTAGAAATAGTTTTATGTCAAGTTATAAAGAATAGAAAAATAAGCTGAGAATGCATTTTTAAAATCTTGATGCTGGGTTTAAACGTTGGGCTTTATTTTTTTGTGTGTATACAGTGTATATAAAACATTTAAAGATAATGAAACCAAATTAGACTGCAAAAGAGAGTAAACTTTAGATAAGAAACAACAGGTATTAACTATGAATTAATGAACAATCATTCTTTTTTTCCCTTTGCCTTGCTATTGTATCTTTAGTTTCAAATTATAGATAATTAAGTACATACAATGAACAGATAATGTAAAGTGACATTACAAATACATAAATCCTAAATATATAATTAATAAGAAAATGACACTTTTTACTCTTCTAAGGTATATAATGGCAAAAAGAAAAAGCTAAGAATCTTAAGTTAATTTTTGAGATTTCATCTTAAGATTTGTGGAAAAGGAAAATTGAAGCAAGAAATAAATCACAAAATTACAAAGTATCTACAAAGAGATAAATTTTTAGCAATTAAAAATGAAAAACTATACAGCTTCTGACCATAATGGAAAAAAAGAAGGGGATTGCATTCTTATATACAATTATATCAGTACTGATATACAGTCCATGTAATTTAGTATCTAAAATTTGACTGGGCCAAAAATAGCCACTGTGATTTCTATGCTAAATTAACAAGATAAATTACAGAGTATCATTTTATTGCTATTGTTGATGAAAAGTAAAAGTTGCAATCAATCATCTAAATGTATTTTGGCATTATGGTTTGGGGAAAACATCTGAATTTTGACAGCCTTTTTTTTGTTTTTGTTTTCATTATCTGCACAAAGTTTCAGTAGATATCTATATTTTTCCTTTTATTTAAAGAATTTATCTGGTAAATATTTCTTTTCAGGGTTTTAACTACTGACTAATGCTTCTGATGAAATATGATAAGATAAAAATTAAGCTTGGATATTAGATACTATCACTATCTGTGCTGTCCAAATGGTAGCCATTGGCCATATCTTGCTATGGAGCACTTGAATTATACCCAGTTTGAATTGAGGTGTGCTATTAAGTGCAAAATACATATAGATTTTTGAAGAGTTGGTATGAAAATAACACATATTCACATACATAGGGTAAAATATATCTGGCTGGGTAAATTTCATGTGTTTCTTTTTACTGTTTAATGTAGCTGTAAGAAACTTACTCTTGTGGCTTACATTATCTATTTGACAGCACTGTTCTAGAGGTTGAAGTAATGAAATCACTGTAACTGAACAGAGAAAGCTGCCTCCTCTCTTCTAGAGTCTCTGATCACACACCTTGCAGCCCAACTGTGGAAGCAAAGTGCTCCGTTGTAGCCAACGAGCTTCATAGCTTCTGGGAAACCGGTCACTAAATGCCTCTGATTGCTGCTTGTACAGTGAGGACTCAGCAATGGAAGTTGGGTAGCTCAGACTATGGGTTCAGTGTTGATGGACAAAGGGCTTCCAGACTCCTTCTCCATCTCGACCCTACAGGGAGGAAACAATACACTTATTTCAATGGACAGTGACACTCCATGGTAGCTTCTCAGGACCTGGGGGCCTCCATGCAAGGGCAGGTGGAAGCCCTGCCTTTACTGCTGAGATCAATTGAATATTGGATCCGGGAGCTTGCTAAGTGCCTTTTTCAGTGACAGATTTATCTTAACTCAAATACTTAGACTGTTTCTTTATTGCAAAGCATCAAAATCAGTTTTTTAAAGCTGCTTATCTTCATTATGTTTTCCCAGGGGGTGGCCTAAGATTTCCCATGTCACCATATATACAGAAAACATTATTTTGAATGAAGTGGATTTGCAAGTACTATTAATCAAATTTACAAGATTGTTTTCTAATATGCTTTGCCTGTCAACTTTCTTGGTAATTCTTTTACACCCCATGGTGAAAATGACCCATCATACAATCTGTTGATGGCATTCATTGAATTAGAATTAGGCTTATAATAAATCTCACATACTTTAAATACAGTAATCAGGAGGATATGTTATTTAGCATTCAACATTTCCATCTGGTGTACATTGGTAATGATTGGGTGGGTATTCCAGTCCAGTTTGAGAGTACAGATTGCCCTGATGCCCACACATGGAAAAACCAGGCAGTGTATTTGCAAGCTCCTCATTTTTTCTTGCACTGTAATATGAAACATTTTCCAAAGAATTCTTTAAAGGATAAGCTATATATTGTGAATATCTTTAGTTTTTAGACAGCTGTTTATTTTGTTCAAGGCACACAACTATACGACATAAAATTTTCTGTTAGCAGTCCTTTCTTTGCATGGAGCCATGTGAATGAAAACTCATGTGTGTTAGAAGGTAGTCCTCTCTTTCCTGGGTTCCATGGTAACTGGCAATAACCAAACTGTTAGGGAAGCTGTATACATAACTATGAAACATTCGAATTTCAGTAGATGCATTATACCATTTAGTACTTGTCTTTGTTTCTAATTTTATACCATCATAGGTAATTCTCAGGTATTTTGTGCCAACTTGTGTGGTATTCCTGAATCCACTGGAGACTCTCAAACTACTATTGATTTAGAGAGTAAAATATCATCTTCCCAATTGCCTTTACGATTCTATCTTTTCTTGGATGTTTATGCTGCAAAAAATGGAGTACGAATATCGTAACTCGTTGCAGTGCAGACTAAGCAGGGCAATAGGGTAAAATCATGTAAGAGATATTTTGTGAGGGTCTTTATGAGCTACAAGAATCTAACCAACAGAGTGGCATGATGCCAATTTACTTGACTGTCAAGTCCCAGATGTACTCTATAAGGTTGTTCTGTACAAAACATATACATTTTTATCTTAAATCACAAATCTCCACGCTTTATGTATTGGTGGGGAAGATTTTAAGTGTAGAATTAGAAATTCATGAAAACTACCAATTTTCATTTGCCCTGTTTGACAAGATTGAGGAGCCCCCAGGCAATAATGTCAAGCTAACATCCATGTCCTTGTTACTACAACATGACCACTCCTTTTCTAGAATATTTTCATTCATTCTGAATCCTTTTGCCAGTACAGGCAACCTATTGAAGTAATAATACTATAATCATAATAACTAAGTTGCCAATAAATGTGTTAACTTATTTTCCCAGGTTATTTAAATTCTCATAATAACCTTATAAAATCGGTACCATAATTATCTTATTTTCCAAAGGATGGACAAAAGGCTAAGATGAAATAATGTGTGCAGATTACATAAGCGTCAAGTGGAAGGGGCAGACCTTGAGACCTGAACTGAGCCAGTGTAATTCCATCACTTTGGCCTGCCAGGCTACACTGCCCCTCCTGGCTTTCCCATGAATACATCTGTAATTTTCCTTGAGTTTCTTTCTGGTCTGTTATTATCTGTCATCTTCTCTTTCTCTCTCATTTCTTTACTATCCCTTGTTTCCTTAATCTTTTGTATTTTAATTTTGTATTCTTTTCAGAACTTTGCTGAAACTGTATTTCTACTTTTTCATTACCGACTCCGCCTCATTCTTCTTGACTTTATTCTGACATGTGATACAATTAACTCAATCAGCCTCTTAAAAAATTTCCTTCTTGATTTTGATAGCAGTGTATTATATACTTCCTTTTCCTTCTTAATAATGGTTTTATTTCTCATTTACTGGCTCCAGTTACAAGTATTTCTGAGTTTTATCTTTGATCCTCTTTCTTGTTCATCCATTTTAATAGCTTCAGCTCTTGTTTCTAGGATGATACTGTTTTTTTTTATTGTGAGTCCTGAATTCTCACTGGATGTCTGTTCTAATATTTTGAAGTGTCAAATGTTTACTTCCACTGGGACACTTATCTTTTCTAAGGCTCATCTAAAAGGAAGATTTGATAATAAATAAGACAATTGTTCCAGCACTTTGTTGCCAGATTAATAGGCACAAAACAGCATTTTCATCATCTCACTTCCATCTAAAGAGCAGCAGAAACAAAAGTAAAAATATTTACTCTTTTCTTAGGTACTTGTCTGGATTTCCAGGCCTATCTTAATTTGACATCTTACTTACTGATGCCTCTTCACAATACTGCCTGTTTTCATCACGTTCCTGTGTTCCCCCGCACTGTGTTTCCTCCTCTCTTCCTCCTTCCTCTTGTCTCCCATCTCGTTGTCCAAAAATATATCCCGTTCTCTCCATTGTCTATAATTTGACATTTTTCTCTTTGCTTGTCATGGTATTCATTATTCTTCCTACTTACCCAAGTTTTAATAAATTGTGATGGCAAAAATAGAAACCAGCATCCTCTGTTAGGTGGATCTCTCTTCTTCCCTCTTTCTCCATGTCCTTTGAATTATTGAATTGTCCTGGAATAATTGTTTGAGCCTTAGTGTAATCATACATTTCATCATTTGCTACGTTTACATATGGGTTAGCTGTTAGCTCTTTGATGACAAGCATTATTTTTCTTTCCTATTCTTCATGTAATGCAGCAGTGCTAAGCACACAATAGACATTCAAATAAACACTCATTTTTGATGAATTAGTTCTTAGTCATTGAGTACATATCTGTGTTTCTCAGAAGAATAAATGGTGAGTTAGCTTCTTTTCTATGTGACATGATAAGAATTCTTTTTAAAAATGTGTTACTATATTGGTTACATAATAACTCTTAAAAGTACTTCAACTAATTCTAATGATGTTATTTTTTTAAAAAAATAATGAATTATAATTATTCAGGTACTACAGAAAAATATCATGTACAAAGTTCATTTCTCAACCTTAAATGAAGACATGCGTAAGTGTGAATTTGAATGACTCCCATTTAATCACACTGTTATGGGAAAGGTTACTACTTTTCGTTTAGCTACAAGTTAGCTACTATGTAATAGCATTTATACACATGGTCCCCATTCTATCCTGTCTTTTATCCTTCAACTACCCTTGATTACATGGCATCAGACACTTACTATTACACAGCTGCAGTGACTTATTCATGTAACTCTGTTGCCTATGGCTTTTTGTATTAATTCATGTTTGTTTTTGTTACTAGGAAGATAATTTAGGACAAAAATGAAGCCTATGTTTTCCTCCAAATGCTCTGTTGGGTGTATTATGGTCCGTCCAAAGATATTTCTGATTGTATAACTCCATTTACTGAGCAAAACCTTAGCCTGACAGTGAAAGAGTGTTTTCACCATGTGGAAGAGGCCATTTGTCAAAACTGACCTTTTCGGTGAAACGGCTACAATTATTAGTTGATTCAAGTGTCAAAGCCCCATCATAAGATAAGGAAGTCAGCTAGGAAATTTTTTCTCATTTGATAATAGGCTTCAGAAAGAGTTATAGATGGATTTGATGTTTCTGTCTAAGGTTGAAAACTTAGCCTGAAATGTGCCCAAAACAATCTAGATAGCCACCTTTGTTGAACTAAGTTATATATCACAATTTTGGTTTCCTTGTAGATTGTTCATAAAATAATCTCTGAGAAATATCTTGTTTTCATTTATGTTGTTTTAACTCTAACACATAAGCAATATACAACAAAAGCTTTATAAGATAAATAGAATTTCTCTACATGATGCATTATTTTACAGAATGCGTAAACATAAATAAGCAATAGATGACAATGGAATCTTTTTATATAAAAACTCAGAGATAGAGTTTATAGTATGGACACTCTATTAATGACAACAAAACCCGTAAAAACTTCATTAGGAAGACTTTCGATGGGATTAACAGGAAAAGTTTCTCAATGCAACAGACTATAGACATCCTTCTATGTATTAGCGTAATACTTATTTTAAATTTAGAGGGTATGCCAAAATTGTGAGGGCTTGCACAGATTTTATAGAGATAATGAAAATATAATCATATAAATAGAAGTGTTAAAAAATACAACAAACTTTTTGATTAGATACAGAAAGTGTAAAAATTAACAGACTCAAACACAAAAAGTATAACAATGGGGAAATAAAGAAGCAGAAGGGAAGAAATTTTTAAAAGGCAAAGAAACATTTAATGTAACAATCAGGGAGTGTGATAGGCCTCAAGCCTTCTCCCATGATAAAAATGTGCTGGCAAGAAACTAACGTGCCTTATGATGGCTAGTGCCCCGTTAAGTTAGCTGTGTGGAGAGCCACAGGTAACCGTCTGAAATCCATGTTTGGTGTAGGAGATGTCACCTTGAAGTAAAAAGAATAGAAACATGAACTTTATAAAAATGCATGTTAATTGTGGGTTTGTCTAAGTGAGGGCACAAAGTGCAATAAAAATAAGTAAATTGGAACCCAATTGGCATGAGTAAATTTCTAAATGCCAAATACTAAATAATAATTGTATATATTTTGGGGCACAATGTGACTTTCAATACCTGTATACATTGTGAAATGATCAAATCAGGCTAATTAGTATACCCATCACCTCAAATATTTATCATTTCTTTGGGGTGAGATCATTTAAGATCTTCTCTTCAAGCCATTTTGAAATATACAACACATTTACCATAGCCCATTCTGCTGTGCAGTACATCACCAGAGCCTATTCCTCCCGTCTAACTTTGTACCCGTTGACCAACATCTCCTCTTTCCCCGTCCACCCTCCCCCCTCAACCCCTACCTCCCATCTCAAGCCTCCAGCAACCACCATTCTACTCTCTATGAGTTCAACTTCTTTAGATTTCACATTTGAGTGAGATCATGCAGTATTTGTCTCTCTGTGCCTGACTTGTTTCATTTAACATAATATCTTCTAAGTTCATCCATGTTGTTGCAAATGACACAATTTCCCGTTTTCTTCGACACTGAATAATATTCCATTAGGTATATATATCATATTTAAAAAATCATTTGTTAATGGGCATTTAGATTTTTTTCCATATGTTAGCTAGTCTGGATAATGCTGCAGTGAACATGGAAATGCAAACATATCTTTGACGTACTGATTTCAGTTCCTTCGGGTATGTATCCGATAGTGGGATTGATGGATCATAGTGATAATTATCATATGTTATCATATGGTAACAGGGCTGTAAAGAGCCTGTACAGGACCAATCTCACCTGGGCACTATATTTTTTTCTTTAAAAAGAGGATAAATGTTAGCAGAGATCTCATTGATGACAGCCTTCAGTATGTCCCTTGAGTGGCATCGCTACAATATGGACAGGTGGCCTTCTGTGTGCGGTACACAGCTGTCATCCTGGGATATACCTTCTCTATTCTCCTGGTGACTCTGCTTCTCTCCTGTGTTAGCTCTTTTGTTTGCTAAATTCCATGACTCCCTCAATCCTGGTTGGGAGTAGCTCATAATACCAACAACAGTGTGAGTGTTCCTTTTTCTCCAATTCCTCGCCAACACTTTCGTCGTTTTGATACTAGACAACTTAACAGGTGTGAGGTGATATCTCATTGTGATTTTAATTTGCATTTCTCTAATGATTTGAAATGTTAAACAGTTTTTAATATATGTCTTGGCCATTTGTGTGTTTTTTCCTTTGGGAAATGTATTAATATATTCAGGTCCTTTGCCCATTTTTTAATAGGGTTATTTTCTTCTTATTGAGCATGAGTTCCTTGTATATGTTGAATATTAGCCCCTTATGTGATATATGCTTTGCAAATATTTTCTCCCAAGCTGTGGATTGTCTCTTAGCTCTATTAATTGTTTCCTTTGCTATGCAGAAGCTTTTTAGTTAGATGCAATTATATTTGTCTATTTTTTGCATTCCTTGCCTGTGCTTATAGGGGCATAACCAATAAATCACTATCCAGATTAGTGTCATGGAAATTTTCCCCTGTTTTGTTCTCATAGTTTTATAGGTATAGGTCTTATGTTTAAGTTTTTAGTTTATTTTGAATTGATTCTTGTGTAAGGGGTGAGATAAGAGTCCATTTTCATTCTTCTGCATGTGGATATCTAGTTTTCTCAACATTGTTTATTGAAGAGACTGTTCTTTTTCTATTGTGTGTTCTTGGCACCCTTGTTGAAAATCAATTGACTGTGGATGTGGGGGGTTCTCGGCTCTCTATCCTGTTTAGTCAGTGTGTCTGTTATTATGTCAGTACCTTATTCTTTGGGTTACCATAGCTGTAAAATACATTTGGAAATCAGGTAGTGGGATACCTCTATGTTTATTCTTTTTGGTCAAGTTTGGTTTGGTTATTCAGGGTCATTTGGGACTTCATACAAGTTTTAGTATTGTTTTTTCTATTTCTGTGAAGAATGACATTAGAATTTTGATAACGATTGCATTGAATCTGTAGATCACTTTAGGTAGTATGGACATTTTAACAATATTAATTCTTCCAATTCATGAACATGGGATATCTTTGCATTTATTTGTGTTATCTTCAGTTACTTTCATCAGTGTTATATAGTTTTCCACACATGGATCTTTTACTTTTTTGGTTAAATTTACTCCTGTTTTTTTATACTGTTGTAAATGGGATTGTTCCCTTAATTTCTTTTCCAGAAAGTTTGTTAGTTTATAGAAATGCTACTGATTTTTGCAAGTTGATTTTGTATCCTGAATTTTACTGAATTCTTTATCAGGTCTAACAGTTTTTTTGTTTTGTTTTGTTTTGTTTTTGTGATGGAGTCTTTAGGATTTTCTATATGTAAGAGCATGTCATCAGCAAACATGGACAGTTTGACTTCCTACATCCTCCTTTCCAATTTGGATGCCTTTTATTTCTTTCTCTTTCCTGATGGCTCTGGCTAGGACTTGCAGTACTATATTGAGCAGAAGTTGTAAGAATAGGTATCCTTGTCTTGTTCCTGATCTTAGAGGAAAAGCCTTTAACTTTTCACCGTTGAGTATAATGTATTAGTACCTGTGGGCTTGTCGCACATGACCCTTATTGTGTTGAAGAATATCCCTTCTATACCTACTTTGTTTAGGGTTTCTATGGTGAAAGAATGTTGAATTTTAGCAAATGCTTCTTCTGCATCTATTGAGATAATCATATTTTTTTTTGTTCTTTATTCTGTTAATGTAGCAAATCAGATTTATTGACTTGTGTATATTGAATCAACCTTGCATCCCAGGAATAAATCACTTGATCATGGTGAATGATCCCTATAATATACTATTAAATATAGTTTGCTATTTAGATTGGTATTAGATGTTATTTGAATGTTTGGTAGAATTCAGCTGTGAAGCCATCTGTTCCTGGGCTTTTCTTCGATGAAAGATTTTTAATTACTGGTTTAATCACCTTCCTTGTTATTGGTCTGTTCAGATTTACAAATGGAAATGGGAACACAACATACCAAAATCTATGGGATGCAGCAAAAGCAGTTCTAAAAGGGAAGTTATAGCAATAAATGCCTACATCAAAAAACAAGAAAGATCTGAAACAACCTAATGTTATACCTCAGGGAATTAGAAAAAGGACAAACTAAGCCCTAAGTTAGCAGAAGGAGGGAAATAAAGATCAGAGCAGAAGTAAATAGAGAATAGAAAAACAACAGAAAAGATCAATGAAACTGAGTTGGTTTTTTGAAAGGTTAAACAAAACTGACAAACCCATGGACTAAGAAAAAGAGAGAAGACTCCAAATCAGAAATGAAAGAGGAAACATTACAACTGGTAACACAGAAATACAAAGGATCATAAGAGACCACTAGGAACAATTATACACTAACAGATTAGACAACTTTAAAAAAAGGAGAAAATCCTAGAAACATATAACCTACCAAGACTGAATTATGAAAAAATTAGAAATCTGAACAGATCAAAAAAAATTCTTGATCCAGCCCTCCCTTCAAGGATGTTATCCTTAAAAACACAGCACATCTCTCCCTAGCGCTCGCTTTGAATGGTAGTGTAAATCATGTAAATTGCTGTGTACACCGAAACTGTGAAAAGTAATCTTAATCAATGGAAAAAGAATGGCTGTTCCTTGACATTTACAAATTTGGTAAAATATTAAACACTCCATCACTGTCATTTATAAATGTAGAGAAAAATGAAAAATAGTAAAACTAATTGATTACACTGTAATTGGAAACACTGGAAAAATTGAAAATTAATGTTTTATTTCTTTGTAAGAAACCTACCAAGTGTAGTTTTCCATAGTGCTGGCCTTTTTCTCATTGCATAACTTGCAATACGAAGCAAGCAAGCATCTTTTCTGTGCCTGTGCTAGTTTTCACACTCCTTTTTGAGTTTGCATCGGCTTCCAACATTTTATTTTTTGTGCCTTCAGTGTTGTGTTATATCTGAGTTCCTTTACCATGAAGTTTTCTTCCCACTTCTCTTCCTTTTCATCACAAGTACTTTCCTCATTTATGTAGTAAGTTCACCTTCATGGGGTTTTCTGTTTGCAAATCTAAAGTTTCCTAAACAACAATCCTGCAGTCTGTTTCTTCTACATCCCACTTATATTTGATTATAATTTGACTTCCAGATTTATTTTTTTGTTTCTTTGTTGCACTTTCATCTTTATTTAACCAATTCTTTTTTTCATTATCCTGGTTGTAAAAATGTGACTTTAGTTTATTACTGGGAGAGAAGGAGACAACACAACTACACATTTTACTGTCTGTGCAACTGAATAACAGATGCACAGTGATGAATCCCCGATAGATTTTGAAACACTCTATGTGATTGGTCACTGCATGGTGTGCATATTATTTACCTAGTGTTTTGCGTACTGAAGAGCTCGCAGTAAATTGTATTCTTTATGCAATTACAATTAATATACTATGCTACCTGAAATTCACGCTGTTGTTTAAACCATAGTAACTGAAATTCAAGCGTATTGGAGCTACACAAAACTCAGACTGTCTGTGTGTGTGTGTGTGTGTACGCAATTTTGTATGCTCTGTTGTACGGTTTGGCTCATACATCTCTCCTGTAAGCCTGAAATCATCTTTCTCTTAGAATGTGACCTAAAAGTCAGCATAATTGTTTTAAAAGATAATGCCTCTAAATGCCTGGAGTTTCCTCTGAAACAAATTTTGACATCTCCACACTGCCTATGAGGACATTATATGATGATTTTAGGATTTTCTTATAACAGTCTATAAAGATATTTTATACTCTCATTCTGAAGAATACCTTTTACTGAAGGGGATGTAGGAAGTTGGGCAATTAGGGCAAAGTGAGTCATTGGACCTACGCTGTTGTGAAAAGTCTCAAATTAGGCCATAATTTTATTTTTAAATGACTGTAAATGCAGTCTGAATATACACTGATAGGATTTAGGGAATATTTTTATTACTGTATGTTTATTATACATGTTTCTTTTCGGATCAAACTATTTATACTATATCATTAAGTTCATATTTATTAAAAATATTCCAGTCTTCTTGTCTTAGTGTTATATTTCATTATATAATATGTAATATTGTGGTACATATATACTATATGGGCACAGTTCCCATATAATGTGTATGTATGTACTTATTACATACATAGGGCGTTATGTTTATTAATAATAATTTTTTAAGCATAAAATTTCAAATATAACAGTCATTTGCTTATTTTGACATTATTTATTTGTTTAAAAATCTTGGATGTCACCAAAGGAAGAGCCTCTGGGCTTGTCTTCTGTGGAAGTTTCTCTTTACCGGCGTATGCCCCTTATTATCGTAGAATTTCAGAGCTAGAAGAGATCACGGGCTACTTGTGCACATCTTTTACTTTATCGGTGAGGAAATGGGAAATTGAAGAAGGGTGGAACAAATGGAGGTGGGCTCACATTTTCTCAGCCTAGCAGAGTAAAAATATTTCTGTGATGTTTATAATCTGGAAATTATACTTTCGTATCTATTATTTCACTTAATTCTTACAATAGCCCTCTGAAGTCAGACAGCAGGAATTAAGGCGTCTGTACTCATAGAAAGAAGTCCGATGGCTTTCCGGAGGTGACACAGCTGGCGGGCGGAGAACACCTGACGCCCTCATTGTCTTGTCCTGGAGCCAAGGCTGTGTGTACCTGTTACCCTCATGTAGCCTGCGTGATTGGAAGTGGAAACAGTGCACACGTGTATGTGGAGAACCTCGTTTACAGAAACAGCTAAACAAAACTTTGAAACTTTGAGTGATTTTCTGCATAAGTCCTCAGCAACCTTGATCTCTTTTCTTCCCAAAGGTTGGCAGGTGGTCTTACTCTCATCTGCAAGATATTATTTACTAGAACTACTTTTAATTCAGGGGCAAGCCAAAAGCTTTCGATATTCACATATAGAGTGGAAATGATTAGATGAATTTACTCTGGGGATGCAGACCGCATTACTTTTAAATCATTTGTGTACCGTTAATGTTTTGCATGCAGGGAGGTCCAGGTGGGCTCGGCGCTCAGTTCTGTGTCTCCCTTCACTTTTACTACTGTGTCCCTGCATGATAATGACTACATTAGTCGATTGCCTCCACTAAAGGGCTTTTAAATGTTTCGGACAAGTTTTCATGATGTTTGCATACATATATTTAGAATTTCTGTTCTATCACAATATTTGTTATCTATGTAAGCAAGGTAAAGCTATATTGACACAGGTCACAGAAATGTATAAAGGAATTTAAATGGTATTAAATTTTAAGTAGAGTATATATTCTTATTTAAAGATCTTATTTTTTGCTTTCTCTGTATTAATGCTATGCATATAAGGCCATCATCCTAAAATAAAAGGAGGGTTATTATAAAATGGTGGTGACATTTTCCAAGCAGGCGTAGCTGATATCTAAGTATACAACTGTGATTTCTCTGGCACCTCTTTCACGCTCAACTATCCTATATACAAGGTTTAAAGATGGTTGAAATCTTTGTGAAGAAAATTACATGCTCACAGCAAACTTGATGTGATGTATGAATCATAAAAATACCTTTGAATTCTTTTGTGTCAAGATATTATAAATAAAATCAGAGTAGTAAACTTAATGGATTAAATATTTACAGATATATTTGTGGGATTAAAGAATATGTTAAAATACTGTTGATGTAATATCTTTCATAGACTCATTTTAGTAACAACATACAATTAATAATTTTCCCTTTGTTCATCATAATTATAAAAAGTTAATTAGACATCTTTCTATAAATGGTAACACATTTTGAATAATTCCTTTAGAATTTATAAATGTTTCTAGTTTTATAGAAGTCCAACTGTTATAAAAGATTCACTATTTAAAAAACATTATTAAATATTTCACTATTTAAAAAATACTAAATTTACCTGAATATTAAGTTTGGAGCATTATGATTTATAAAACAATCCAGAAGGGTGATATACATTTAACGGCTTGAGACTCCACTTGGAGTTATCTGAATGTAACAAGCAATTTGCTCAAGGTAAAGATTCTTACTTAAACACATGTGAGGTTTACATATTTTCTAGAGGCTTACATTAAATCCATCCAACAGTCTAATGACCTTGCTACCAGCTTCCTTCCAGAAAACTGACATTTACATTTGTAAGGTTAAATCAAACATATAATGGGAAAACCAAAATGAAAAACTAACATGAATCAAAGAAACATGTCATCTTCACTGACAACTTAAATTTTCGTACAATGATCATGTCAAGAACAATATCTATTCATATGAGTTGTCTATGTATTGGGGTTGACAATTCAAGTGCAGTGTGACAAACTGAAATAATTTTTTTACATACACACAAGCTTTTAAAAAATGAGATTATTCTGTGTTATGATCTCAAAGTAGCCTTGACTATTCCTGCCACCACAGTTTCCACACTTTATGAAGAAATCTAAAATATGCTCTAATAGTATGGCACCACATTGGTGAGATATTTTAGGTAATATATGAGCAATTTCAATTCAGTAGAGAAATTCATTTATTTTTGATAGAATTATAAGTAACTTCTATTTTGGAGAATTCTGATTAAAGAAAAATATTTGTAAATATATTTAAACATAGTTAATAAATTAGGGAAGATCACCAAGTGATTGGTTATCTCTTGTGATTTTTAACAAATTTCTGAAGTTTTTTTTTTTCCTGAAATACCCTGGTCTCCCCAAACTCCCTCATCTTGTATCAAAGCTCTGTGCCTGGGCTTATATTTTTATAGATAAATTTCAATAAGACTGCATCAAATCTCTTTACGGCAATGGGAATTTTAAATATGTCCTCATCTTTTCAAAACCATATTTATTTGTGTACAGTGCTTGCATTTTTCTTCTCTTCTGAATAATTGGGTTCTTCTTTCTACCACAAATATTAATATAGACAATTTGTGCCATATGTCTTTTTTTTTGTTTGTTTTTTGCTTTCTTTAGGGGATAACTAACAATTTACTCATTTTCATTCTCACTATCGTTTCTGTCCTTTTCTGTTTTTCAAGTGCTTGACAGAAATTTCTGAATTTCTAGGCATTTGATATTAATATTAGCTTAGGTTCTCTCTACCCCTGCATGGTTCATTCAGCTAATCCAGTGTCTCCCCTCAATTCCATCCTCCACTCTGAGCTACAACGATGGTGGGGTAGTTGACGTGGCCACTCAGCAGTCCTTCTGGGAATAAGGTAAACTGGTGTCCTATATCAGGATTAGCAATGGTGTAGGTTGATTTATTTCCTTCAATTCGAAGCATTCTAATTGAACTAGTTACATTTAAACTGTAGTCAATATTAACAGAATGATTCCGTGGAATCTCAAAAGGCTTAATGAAATCTGTTAGAAAATAGGTGCATGTTGTAGTCGCAGAAAGCTGGTCTATTCCTTTCATCCGGAGATGCACGTCCAGGGCAGCAGGTCCCATAATTGTAAAAGTGAGGGAAAATGTTTTTGGAACTTTGTGGTATTACCATACACCAAGATATAACAGAAAAGCCAGGATGACAAATAGTTTTCCCTCTTCAGTGGCATTTATAACTTTCAGTTACATTATTTTTTATCTTATCTTTCTTCAGCTATCAGCCTATCCAGCTTCTTAGACTTTTCCTTATAAATCAATGCCTTCACTCTTTGAGTTTTTAAAAAATTCCACAGATAATTTTCCTTAATCATTTCTTTTAATTGCAGAAGCACCATATCCTAATTTCCTAGTGGCATATTTCTCTAAACACAAAGAAAAGACACATATTCTATAGCTCAATTATAGCCAACAAAACATAGTTTTCTTCAGAAGAACTTGGCAAAAAAAACCACACACACACAAGATGATATTTATGGTCTTTAATATGACAGGCTTGATGGGATGTGTCAGCAGTCAATGTGTCAGTGTAAGGAATTTTACTGAGTGCTGTATGGGGATTGGTGTCTTGACCTATACAATAATTTTGTTCCTGATTTAGGGTGAGAATGAAGCATATTATCAAAGGATAGTTGAAGTGTAAAGGTATGTAATGTGTGTTAGGATAGTATGATGAGTAAATTGCTACTGTAATGACAAATTAGAAGACAAGTCCCGCAATATTCAATGATGAGGGTTATAAAACTAGTTTAGGGGAACAATACTAAGTTGAACATGAGATGATGAAAAATTACATCGGTACAAATATGCTTTTTCAGACCTAAAGATTCTTAAAGAATTACCTTCTTAAAATATTTTAATATATGTTGGCCACAATTCTCATCTAGTTAAGAATAGTTTGGAGTCAGACTGCTGGGATTTTTATCCTTGTGTTACCGTTGGGTGTGACACTGGATAATTTTGTATCCCTGTTCCATAATTTCTTCATCTATAAAATGAGGATAATAATTCTACCTATTTCATAAAGATGCCATGAATTATATATGGGAACATATGTTTAAAGTATAAACTCTTACATAGCATGTGCTCACAAAATGTTAAGTAATATTCCTTTTGTAATTACTCTGTGCAAATCACTGTGGGGAATCCAATATTGGAAAAAAAAAAAAAACAAACAAAAAAAACAGCAAAACATTGCTCTTTTCCAAAAAGGGAAACAGACCTACTTACAAATTACACTAGGTAGTGAAGGGAAAGAACACAATTCATAGTGACTGAAATCTATGCTTGGGTGTTACAGCAAATTTACAGATGATAGAAAGCTCTCAGATTAGAACTTTGCAGATTTATTTCCTGTCTGGATAGTTGATATTACTTGAAGCAGTTGTTTTCATGATTCATAATTTTCATTACATCAAACCTTAATTAAGAAGTTTCTGCCTGGAGACACCTCCTTTGAAATCCTGGGCAAGGCTCAGTAGGACTATTTGCCTGTTCGTGACAATATTAAATGTCAGGCTGACAAATGTCAGCTCAACAGATGGATAATTGTATATTTTAACACGTCTAATGGACAGATGCATTTTAACATAAATTTTAATATCTGTGACTAAAACCATGGCTCATATAAGAATAATCTTATTTATAAATGCTAATGTACATATAAAATATACATTTATACAGTACTAGTTCAATAATACCAACATTGTCAATAAGTTTGTGTGAGACATTCTTAATATCTAGGGGCTCTACATTAAGCATAGGTATCCTTGTTGTATTTCTGAAAACAGAGTCTGAGACAAGGGGCAGAGTATTTCGATGAGACATGACTCCAACAAGCAGGAGTGAAGCAACAGGGAAGGACAAGAATATGTTATCAGTGTCATGACGTATGTAGGCAACAGGGACTGGACGTTGCGGGGACATGCTTCTCGGAATTGTCTGCAGGCTGCTGCATTTACCCTCCAGCAGCCGTCCTGCACTGTCTGAGGGTTGCGCCAGGGTTGCCGATCATCCCTCCCTTCTGGAATAAGGCAGCCGTGCAGCCCTGTCAGACAGACTCTCAGACTGAAGGTGACTCTAGGACAGAAACCTGAAAGAGATTGGAGCGGCGGCAGTGCTGGAATGCTCTCAGTTTGAGGGGCAGCTGGTGTGAAATTGTCCACTCCAGCTGTGGCTGAAATTGGACAGGGCCGAGGGGATGAGATGGGGCAGCCAAAAGCATCTGCTGTCCTGCCTGCACCCCGCCTGCCCCTCATGTGGCTCAGAACCCCCCAAGTCTATTTTATTGCCAAGTCTGCAAGATGGTGGGCAGCCACAATTTCTTAAAAAATTCTCACGTAAAGTGAGGTGAACAAACTCGAGTTCTCATTGCTGCAGCTGGGTCAGGGGTTATAATTAACATGATCTCCCTTTTCCATCACTCATGGTAGACTTTCCCTACTCTTGGCCAACCTTTCAGCTTGCTAGTGGAAGATGAAGGGTAGAATTTCACCTCTGGGGGATTCGATCTCCTGTCAGGTCATGAGTGCTGGGATTTGCTATTCACTGCTGTCAACAGGCACAGAAGCACCAAGAGATGCCCCAGGGACTCTCCAGATTCCAGCTACTTACCTCCAATAGGTGGCAACAACAACCCGAGATTCTCATTATGATCACCCGTGCAATCTGTGCTGGTGTCAGGTCAAGGTAGTCGGGAGTGACAGTAGCATCTCAGCCTTGCCGAGGGAGCCTGTGGTACCCTCCCCACACGTAGTCTCTGGCCCTGCCACCATGACTACTCCATGTGTGGGCTCACCGTGCAAGAACTGGGATAGCTGAGGACGAGAATGGCTGAAAGCCCCAGAAAAATCATCTTGTCCACTGCAGTGAGTGCCTCATCCGTGGAGAATCCTTTCTGGATAACATTGACGTGACACACGAAGATTCTCACACTTTGTGGTTTATCCCAAATGCCCATCCACGTAGTTGTTCCAGAAACCTCCTTGTTTATCTTTAATCTTGCTATTTTTAAAACCATGATCAAACAGCTGAAACATTTGCCACTGCCTGGGAGTTCATGTTTATCTTCACCTCAGACGACTTCTGCCTCTATACAAAGTAGCTTAAGATACAGCAGTGCAATATAAAATCCCGTTAACCGGGGGGATTTCCCCTTATCATTGTTTCTAATACCACCTCTGTGTGAGTCTGTAGCAGCAATACTACTAAGCAATGTGTGCTTCCAGCACACACAAGCACATTAAGCTGCCCTGTCTCCCATCTGTCAACGAGACATGAGGTCCCTCTCCCCAGATGCTGTTCATAGGGAATCTCTTTAATGCCATATGTTGAGCTGAGAAAGGGGTGTTGGTCCAGGAGTTAAGACGCATGGAGGCTTTCTGCATCCTGTTCACTAAACTTATTTAAGACATTTTATTCTGCTTAAGCCTGGTCACCAATGTACCACAACCATTGCTTAAAGGATTTATGCCGTGCCCATCTGATCTTATGACTTGAAGATCTGGTGATACTCACCTCACAATGGTCAGCTCTGGGTATCCCTTCATCCAGTAAAGTTGACATCTAAAATTAACCATCAGAGTACATGATTTTTTCTTATATTCTGATAATCAGCATTTTAAATACTATTCATTGTCAAGTTGTGCTATGCTCTACACTGTAATTTTATCAAGTCTTTTTCCCAGAAAAGTATGTTTGTAAATCTTATTAGTTTATATGTCTATATATTAAATTGTATGAGTAATTTATTATCTCATAAAATTTATTGCAAATAATATATTTTTTATACATGCAATTTTGTATTGTCACCAAACTTGTACAGTTTTGATTTGCATGGCTCAGGCATAATTTCACAAAGTAGCTCTGAATCTCTGCTGAGGATGCTGGAGACACCTTACTTTGTTTCCCCTCCCCTTTCTGTTGTTCCCTTTAGTTAAAGACCCATAGTGATTTTGTTTTATTTTTATTTCTAACCTGAGGCTTCTGCCTTGATAATTCAGTTATTGCATGAAATTGTCTATTCTTTTTTAATTGTTATTATGATTACTTTTTCTTGACTACATATGAGGGCTGTCTGGAAAGTATCCAGCTATGTAATATTAAAAACTGAGACACTTATAGCTGGATACTTTCCTGGACAGCCCCTCATAAATTATTAATATATGTAGGTTTTATTGTGTTAGACAACAAAATCGAATATAGAGTTACATTCAGAATCTCCTTCTAAATTATACATTTATTATTTTTTTATTTTAATAGAATTTAGGGAGTACAAGGGGTTTCTTATTACATGGATGAATCATATAGTGGTGAAGTCAGGGCTTTTAGTGTACCCATCACCCGAATAGGGAGCATTGTATCTAATACGTAATTTTTGATGCCTCATCACACTCCCTTCCTCCTCCCTTCTGAGTCTCCAAAGTCCATTATGTCACTCTGTGTGACCATGTATACCCATCGTTTAGCTCCCACTTATAAGTGAGAACATACAGTATTTGTTTTTCCATTCCTGAGATACTTCACTTAAGATAATGTTCTCCAGTTCCATCCAAGTTGCTGCAAAAGTAACTGTATCATTCTTTCTTATGCCTGAGTAGTATTCCATGGTGTGTGTGTGTGTGTGTGTATATATGTATGTATGTGTATATATACACACATACCACATTTTCTTTATTTGTTGATGGGCACTTAGGTTGATTCCATATATTCGTGATTGTGAATTGTGCTGCAATAAACATATGAGTGCATGTGTCTTTTTGATATAATGATTCTTTTCCTCTGGGTAGAAACCCATTAGTGGATTGCTGGGCTAAATGGCAGGTCTACTTTGATTTCTTTGAGGACGCTCCATACTATTTTCCATAGAGCTTGAACTAATTTATATTCCCACCAAAAGTGTGTAAGTGTTCCCCTTTCACCTCATCTGCACCATTATTTATTGTTTTGTAGCTTTTTAGTAATGACCATTCTGACAAGGGTAAGGGGGTATCTTATTGTGGTTTTAATTTGTATTTTCCTGATTATTAGTGATGTTGAGCATTTTCATATGTTTTTTTGGCAATTAGTGTATCTTCTTTTGAAAAATGTTCATGCCTTTGCCCACTTTTTCATGGGGTTATTTGGTTCTCTTGATGATTTGTTGCAGTTCTTTGTAGATTCTGGATATTAGTCCTTTGTTGATGTATAGTCTGTAAATATTTTCTCCCATTCTATAGGTTGTCTATTTACTCTGTTGATTATTTCTTTTGCTCTGCAGGAAATTTTGGTTTAATTAAGTCCCACTTAATTTATTTTTGTTTTTGTTGTGTTTGCTTTCGGGGTCTTAGTCATAAATTCTTTGCTTAGGCCAATGTTGAGAATAGTTTTTTCTAGGTTTCCTTGTAGAATTTTTATGATGTCAGGTCTTACATTTGAGTCTTTAGTCTATTTGAGTTACTTTTTGTGTATGGTGAGAGATAGGCATCCAGTTTCATTCTTCTGCATGTGGCTTTCCAATTTTCTCAGCACCATTTATTGAATAGGGCGTCTTTCCACAGGGTACGTTTTTGTCTGCTTTGTTGACTTTCAGTTGGTTATAGTATGGTCGTATTTATGGTTTCTCTATTCCGTTCCATTGATTTATGTGTCAACTTTTATACCAGTACTATGCTGTTTTGGTTACTATAGTCTTGCAGTATAATTTTAGCTTGGATAATGTGATGCCTCCAGATTTATTCCTTTTGCTTAGCATTGCTTTGGCTATTTGGACTCTTTTTTGGTTCTATATGAAATTTGGGATTGTTTTTTCTAATTTTGTGAAAAATGACATTGGTTTTTTTTGATGGGAATTGCATTGAATCTGTACATCACTTTGAGCAGTATGGATATTTTAATGCTATGGATTCTTCCAATCTGTGAGCATGGGATGCTTTTATATTTGTGTCATCAACAATTTCTTTCATAACTGTTTTATAGTTCTTCTTGCAGAGATCTTTCACCTCCTTGGTTAAGTATATTCCTATGTATTTTATTGTTTTTGCAACTTTTATAAATGGTATTGCATTCTTGATTTGATTCTCAGCTGTTATTAGTGTATAGAAATGCTACTGATTTATGTACATTAATTTTTTAGTCCGAGACATTACTGAATTTATCAATTCTTAGAGTCTTTTGAAGGAGTCTCAGGGTTTTCTAAATATAAAATCATATCATCAGCAGACAGATAATTTGATCTCCTTTTTTTCTAAATTGGATGCCCTTTATTTCCTTCTCTTAACTGACTGCTCCGGCTAGGACTTTCAATACCACGTTGAATAGAAGTTGTGAAAATGAGCATCCTTTTCTTGTTGCAGTTTTTAGGGGGAATGCTTTCATATTTTCCCCATTTAATATGATGTTGGCTGTAGGTTTGCCATGTATGGCTTTTGTTATTTTGAGATATGTTCCTTCTGTGCCTAGTTTGTTAAGGGTTGTTTTCATGAAGGGGTACTAGATTTTACTGAATGCTTTTTCTGCATCTATTGAGATGATCATATGGTTATTGTTTTCAATTCTGTTTATGTGGTGAATCGCATTTATTGATTTGTGTATCTTGAAACATCTTTGTATCCTTGGGGTGAAATCCACTTGGTCATGTTGAATCATTGTTTTGATTCTGAATTGCTAATATTTTGTTGAGGATTTTTGCTTCTATGTTCATGAGGGATATTGATCTGTAGTTTTCTTTTTTGTTATTGTTATGCCCATTCCTGGCTTTGGCATCAGGGGGATACTGGCTTTATAGAATGAGTTAGGGAGGATTCCTTCCTTGTTGTTACAGAACAGTTTCAGGAGGATAGGTACAGTTCTTTGTAGGTCTGGTAGAATTTGTATAGTTTTTTTTGAGTTCCTCTTAGAATTGATTTCTAGTTTTTTTCTACTGTGGTCTGAGAAGATACATGATATGATTTTGATTTTTTAAAAATTTGCAAAGACTTGTTTTGTGGACAGATATGTGTTGTATCTTGGAAAATGTTCCATGTGATGATGATAAGAATGTATATTCTGTAGTCTTTGGTTAGAGTGTTCTGTATATGTCTGTTAGGTCCATTTGTTCTAGATTCTCAATTATCTTGTATTTCTTTGTTGATATTTTGCCTTGATGATCTATCTAGTTCTGTCAGTGAAGTGTTGAATTCCCTATTATTCTGTTGCTGCTTATTTCATTTCTTAATTCTAGTGGTGTTTATTTTATGAGTATGGGAACTCTGATGTTAGGTGTGTATATATTTAGGATTATTATATCTTCTTGTTGAATACATCCCTTTATCATTGCGTAATGACCAACTTTGTCTTTTTTTTTTTTTTTACTGTTGTTGACTTAAAGTCTGTATTATCCGTTATAAGAATAGCTACCCCTGCTTGCTTTTGGTTTCCATTTGCATGGAATATTTTTTCCATACCTTTATGTTGAGTCTATGAGACTCTTTACAAGTTAAATGGGTTTCTTGAATACACTAGATATTTAAGTTGTATTTTTTAATCCATTTTGCTAATCTATATCTTTTGTGGGCCATTTAGATTATTTACATTCAATATTAATATAGATATATGACTACTGTTCTGGTTGTGATGTTGATTGTTACCTACTTTGTATTCTCCCTTGTGTTACTGTTTTACAAGAGCTGTCAGTTTTTATTTTTGAGTGTTTTATATTGGTGAGATCAACTGTTATTTTTGGTGTTTAGAACACTTTTCAGCATTTCTTGTACTACAGGTCTACAGATGATGAATTTCCTTAGTGTTTGCTTGTCTAGAAAAGACTTTATTTCTCCTTCATTTATGACAGTTAGTTTTGAAGGATACAAAAATTCTCTTTAGGATTCCTAAAGATAGGACCCCAATCCCTTCCAGTGTGTAAAGTTTCCGATAAGAAGTCTGCCGTTAGTGTGTGGGTTTTTCTTTATAAATTATTTGATGCTTTCGTCTCACAGCTTGTAGGATTTTCTCCTTCACATTGACTTTGGCCAGTCTAATGACTATGTGAAGTTGTATTTGCAATGAATCTTCCAGAAGTTTCTGGTATCTAGATATCTAAATCTCTATCAAAACTAGGGAAGTTTTCCTCTGTTATTCCTCAGATAGGTTCTCCATGGTTTTTGCTTTTTCTTCTCCCTCAGGGATATCTATGATTCTTATGTTTGGGCATTTTACCCAATCCCATATTTCTTGCAGAATTTGTTCAGAAAGCCTTGTCTTCAAGCTCTGAAATTCTTTCTTCTTCTTGGTCTAGTCTATTTTTAAAACTTTCCATTATAGTTTGAAATTCCCTAAATGACTCTTTCATTTCCAGAGTTTTGTAATTTTTTTTCTTTTAATCTGTCTCCTTGGTGGATTTTTCATTAATGTCCTGAATTATTTTTTTTTAATTTCTTTGTGTGGGTTTTCAACTTTCTCATGGTTCCCACTGAGTTTACTCTTACTGGAGCCCAGAAAGGGATGTGGAAACAGGGACCTCCTCTCCTCCAACCACTGAATGCTGCCAACATAGCTGCCTCTGCTCCCAAGTATGAGCTTTTGCCACAGGTGTACTGCTCAACAGCCAGTTCTAGCCTTGTGTGTGTGTGTGGGTACACCCCCAATAGTACTTTTCTCACTGCACCCTGGTTTTAGATGGAGAATGTGGCTCATTCCCCTTCCTCCATGGATAGGAAGCAATTTTGCAGCCGTCCCAGCCAGGGGCTCTCATCAGGTTATACCACCAATGAGAGTTTATGTAAAACACTTAGTAGACCTCAATGTACCGGGCAGCAAGGCTGATTAGAGTTATGTTATGATCAAAGATAGCTCCTTGTTTTCAATGTATGAGGGGCTTAAAAACAAGAAGTTGTTTTGCAGCTGTGTTTGCATACCAATCTCACTGCGGTATTTAGGTTCTGTATGTTTATGGCATAATGCATATAGATTAAGGTTGTTAGAACCTCCCCTATCAAATCACCTCTTGGTATGACCAATTTTCTTAACAGTTTGCTCTATATTGTGTAAGTTCTTCTAGAGGAACAGTTGATATATTCCTTACTTATTCACATAGATCTTATTTATTGGATCAAAGCTGATGGAGGGATGATTTATGCAGACATAGAACCTTGAAAGCTTGTGCTGTTTCTTACTCTTTACTGTTTGATGGTAATTAAAATGACTGTCATGTTGTCTTTGAATTCTGCTACTTTAATCTTTAAAATTATTTTTAGCTTTTCTGCTTATTTTTTTCACTTCTCTGTTCTTTGGCTTATAGACATTTAACAAGGCACATACTGTCCATAATTAAACTGTGTGTTGTTTTTCATTTATGTATAGAAATTGATTTCTCCTAGTTATCACTAACACATTTTATATGCACTTTTATTTTGTTGTGCATGTAAATCCACATCTGTGAATAGATGTCATTCAACATCTATGGAAGAAATTATAGCTAAAAAGTTTCTTATTTTCAGCAACGATTATCATTATTTTTTATATCTTCTGCCTTATTGGTCATTTATTTTCTCTGTCTCTTAAAATTGTGTTCATATTCTTTTTTTTTTTCATGCCTGTAGAATTACATACTGAGGTAGAATACTGCACAGTATTAGCTCTACAAATACACCTCCAATCTCATTTCCACTTCTTAATGGACTCCAGTCAATGTTTTGGTACTAAAAGCCTTTCATTACATTCGCTTTGGCCTTTTTATACTTTTTTTTATTTGCTCAGTCAGTTTTATAGTCGTCTGCTCTTTTTGGTCAAGTGTCTTATAACATATTCTTCCAAGTACAATAGTTTACCATCAAAAACATCCATAACTTCAGTTCATATGTTTTCCATGTATTCCTTTTTGGAATAGCTAATGGAAATATGCATTTAATATAATTTCTATTTTTTTGCTAACCCAACAGGGATGGAAACATGCCCCCTACCAATCTCTTTATTATCCCTAGAGCTATCTTGGATAAAAAGGTGATATTTGGGATAATGGCCGTGATGGAAATTCAGGGGACAAAACATTTTTAAAATCATATTTTATAACAGTTATATGATTTTTCCAATTTTGCCACTTAGCAGACAGAGCATTTCACACAAATGTGTGTTCCAACAGTGCTATGAACTTTTGACATGGAATGGAATATGGATTGCTCTGTCCTGCAAGTGTACACTTTGGTTTGGTAGCAGTGTGTTTATACTGAAAGCATCACATCAACTTTAGTGTGGACCAAGATAAGTTCTCCTTGCTAATTCTCTTAGAGCAAATCTGTGACAATTAGCCCAGAGGAATCTACATTAATTTAGGGTCATACTTGTTTTAAAGACCTCCAGAGAGACAGTTGTGGGGTTTACACAGAGGGTAAGTTAGTTCAATGTGTGATATAGTTCAAGAAACGACTATTCATTCAGAGTATATACACTGCATGTGTTCTGTGTTCCTGGTTCTAGGCTCATATCAAAAAAAACTCATCAGGCCTTCATGCCAACCGGTTGCTATGCTGAAATCTATGGGCTTGCTTAAGCTTTTACCCAGTGTGTTTTCCAAAGATGGTTATTACTACTACCATGCTATATCTTCAACTGAAATGACTTCCATATAACTATCAAGTATTTAATAGTGCATGTGAAGGAGATTTTTTTATTGTATATCTGCTTGTAGAAGCTCTGTTCCTCAAGCTGCATATTTGACTTATCTGTTAAGTCAACCTGTCATCACTACATCAGTAGGGTTTGTTCTAATTTCCACTTTGTTTGGGGATATGCATGCAACACATACATACCCTTGCTACCACTGTTTCTTTCAGAGCATCTTAAATTGCTTAGATGTTTTGAAGTCACCTCCTTGGCACAGCCAGTACCTAACAGAACAAAGCTACACAAAGCCTTGCTTCAGTGCCAGTGGATTGGCTACACTGATAAACATGGAGTTTATCATCTTTTCCTGCCATTGAGTGACATATCTGGCTGTTAGAAAATACAAGCAAACCAATTCAAAAAGGTCGTGTAGATGCTGTTGCACTGTGTATATACTTTGAAAAAGCTTTCTGTTTTTTTTATTAACCACTGAAAGAAAAGTTTTTAGCTTTACACAAAACTATACACACACATTTATTTGAGTGCAGGTAGTAAGAAGTTTCTGGATGTCTTTTTATGGAAGATATTTAAGTACCATTGAATTATGCCTAGGTTTACATACAGGGAATATATCCAAGCAGATTGTGTTATCTGAACATTTTCCAGCTCCCTCTCCATTGTTTACACAGTCTAAAGAAGAACAGGAAGCACAGTCTTTTTATAGGCATAATTGTCTTCATGGCAAAGAGGCTTGGGCAATATCCCTTAGTAGATGCCAAAACAGTTTAAACTCTGGGATTTTCCAAGTACGAAATTATTTTCTGCATGGGAGGTAGACTCCTAAGGAAAAAGGAGGAAAGAAAGGAGTGAGAGAGATACAGACTGTTTGACTTAAATATGTAGCATATTAACAATCTAAGCCTTTAAAATGCAAATAGTGTTATAGAAGTAGAATTGATTTTCCATCTTTCTGCACTGATGCCTCTAATGTGGATGAATATTTTTTTTTAATCTTTTGCATTCAAATATATCTATTTCGCTGAAATAATTTAATGTGTTTAATGCTCTGCTTTGCTTTTGGAGAACGTACCACTTTGCTTGTAAGTTATTAGTTTCAAACACCTGCTTAATTACATTATGTCTTTTAAGGCAGTGAAATTTTTTTCTAGAATATTTTATTTTTTGGTATGACTTAATTGTACATGTCTCAAAGTTTTGTTTTCTGTTAATTTAGTTTTACCTTTTAGGCTTGCCTGAATTACAGAGAACTAAAACCACTTGTTGGGCTTTTAAACTTTTTTTCCCCTTAACTTTTAAAATTTATTTTTCAAAAATTTTCTGGAACCAACATATTTTAGTCATTGCTAAACACTTTGCATAACCATGAAAAAATTCAATTCCCCACCTGCTCTGGACCTATAAAATAATAAGTATATTAAGTGGGCTTAATGAAGAATTTACTATAGACTTTTTCTTATGCAGGTTACTACAGCTTCATTCTAAACATAGCTACAAGCCAAACAATATTGTGACAAATTCAAGTAGTTGCTTGATAGAATCATAGCTTACTTTGACAATGATGCAAAAAAGGGGAAACATTAATAACTACTGGGTCTTAATTTTGCTTCAGTATACATTTTGTAAGCCTACTTAATCATAACAAGATGAACTTTCTGATTTGAGACTGGAAACATTTATATTGTCCTAATTTTCTTAGTGCTATATATTATTTAGCCAGGTTTCTGAGACAAATGTTTCAGATAGGGTACTACCACTGCATGCTTCTTAAAAGCACTGATAAAGTTCCATAATTCTTTGAGGCAGGAGAAATGCCTGCAAGGCCTGCCTTTTGAAGTCAGAATCATTGCTGACCTGTTCTATTTGACTAGAATCAGTCAAATGGACACCAGCTCTTAAAATGAAAAATATTTTCTCCTTTCTCCCATTCTGACAGATGCACAATCCCTTTTAAAATATAGTTGAACAATTAACTGAAGAGCTGCATCAATTCCTCCATCTATTCCTTGCTGGTTCGATGGAGCTCAATAAATCAGAGGCGGGATAAAAGAATCATGAAAAGCAGTCAGTCAGCAAGGACTTATTGAGAGCCTTCAATGTAAAGAATACTGAACTAGTCAACATAAGTATAAAAGAGGAATCAAAGGCAGACTCTGGTCTCAGACTCGCACACAATGGATGATCAGTATTTCAGTAAGACATCTCTTCCTTTAAAACAATATCTATTTAGTCTCTCTCTTCCTCCTCTAAGCTGGGCTGCATAAAAATAGATCAAAGATCTTTATTTCCTTTAGATAACGTCACTATATATGATTACTTCTTTGTGTACTCAGAAGCATTATCATTCTATTCACTTAAGCTTTCAAGGATTCCGCACTGCCTGTAATTATTTAATGCAAATTCTTCCTTCCAATTTTAATTTCCATAGACTATAACTCCAATTTACATTTTCAGCACAATTTGTCATTACTCTAAAATAATAGTAAACAACATTATTACTACTAATAATTGAAGACTCCATTTATTCAGTGTCTACTTTTTTCTAGCTTCTGTGATATAGGGTTTCTTCTGTAAAATTTGGATTTGGTCAAAAGGCTGCACTCAAGGATCCAGAAGGCCACATATGGCCCAAGGCCACAGGTTCCCCAACCCTGGGCCCGTCTTTTCCAATTTGTGGAAGTTTCTTGATTGTTCCTTGTCTTTCATGACCTTGACATTTCTGAAGATTACTTGTTAGATATTTTTGTCTAATGTCCCTCAATTTGTGTTTTCCTGGTATGTCTTGTGATTAGACTGCAGGTGTAGATTTTGTGGAAAAACACTATTTTGAGGTATTTTTATCGTAGCAGGGATGATAGCAGCCTGACTGATTTTTGGTGATGTTGAGCTTGACCATTTGGTTAAGGAAGTATCTGCCAGATTTCTCTAGTGTAAAGTTACTATTTTTCCTTTTTTATACTCTAATCATTAGAAGAAAGTTATTGAGTCCAGCTCACATTTAGGGAGCACAGGCATGGTGGTTCAGCTCTACCTCTGGAAGCAGGTATCAAAGAATTCATGGACACTTTTTAAAATTATCACAATAATTAAGTAATTTGGGAATACAAATATCTCAAACTTTTAATGACTAATTTTAGCATCTATCCATGACTCTTGCCTGCATCTGTTATTACTGTGGTATTCCTAGAAGTGATGCTCCAGTAGCAATAAGAAACCAAGATCTTGGTTGACAAATACTATTCTACCATAAAAAGAAATAAGCTCCCTGGAGAAATGGCCAATTCTAGGGCTGGGGCAGGAAATAAGGGCATGTTAACCTAGAGTATCTTCATTTCCAGGAAATGAATAAATGCTTAAAAAAACTACCACTACAACAAAAAGCAAAGAATAGGAACATGTGAAAAGGACACGGGTGCCAGCCCCAAAAATCTGCCAATAGGCAAAGATGGAAAAATTTGACAAACAAAATAAACTGTGACAGCATTGGATGATAACCTCAAGAATAAAATTAATATCTGAGTATATACTATCATGCTGATAAAAACTAAAGGACTGAATTAACAAATGGGAGAAAGAAAAATATCTCTCACAGAATTCCAATTATCAAATGTAGAATCAATGAGAGAAATAAAAAAATCACTGAGAAGATACATGGTATAATTTCTATTTTTCTGAATTTGTTGAGACATGTTTTGTGGCCTAAGATGCGATCAACCTTAGAGAACATTACATGTGCTGATGACAAGAATGTATAATCAGTAGTTTGGGGTAGAATGGTCTGTAAATGTCTGTTGGGCCCATTTGCTCCAGAGTACCATTTAAGTCCAGTGTTTCTTTATTTATTTTCTGCTTAGAAGATCTGTCCAGTTCTGTCAGTGGAGTGTTGAAGTCCCCAGCAATTATGATGTTGCTGTTTATGACTTTGTTTAGATCTAGTAGAGTTTGCTTTGTGAATCTGGGTGCACCTGTGTTGGTGCATAAATATTTAGGATTGTTATGCCTTCTTGATGAATTGCTCCCTTTTTCATTATATAAGGACTGTCTTTGTCTTTCTTTGCTATTGTCAATTTGAACATTCTCATATCTGGTATGAGAATGGCTGCATCTGCTTTCTTTTGATTTCTATTTGCATGGAATTTTTTTCCATCCCCTTACCTTGAGTCTGAATGGGTACTTGTGGGTTAGATGTGTTTCCTGGAGACAGCAAGTACTTGGCTTGTATTTTTTTATCCATTCAGCCAGCCTATGTCTCTTGAGGGGGAATTTAAGATGTTCATGTTTATCGAAAGCATTGATAAGTGGGATGCATTCTGTTCATCCTGTTGGGTAGAACCTCATTGCTTTATTTTACTTTCTGAGCCGTTATTTTACATGGGCTCTGAACTTTAGCTATTACGAATCACAGAGGAATGAAATTGCAGATGATGTAAACAAGTGGAAAAACATGTCATGCTCATGGATTGGCAGAATCAACATTGTTAAAATGTCCATACTACACAAAGTGATTTACAGATTTGACACACTCCCCATCAAAATGCCCGTGTCATTTTTTGCAGATCTAGAAAAAATAATTCCACATGTCATTTAGAACCAGAAAAGAATGCAAATAGCCAAAGTAACCTTAAACAAAAGGAACAAATCTAGAGGCATCACTTTATCAGACCTTAAACTATACTACAAGGCTATAGTAACCAAAACAGCATGGTACTGGCACAAAAATAGAGACATAGCACAAAAATAGAGACATAGACCAATGGAACAGAACAGAGAACCCAGGTATAAAACCATCCACATATTCCCATCTCATCTTTGACAAAGTAGACAGCAATATACACTGGGGAAAAGAATCCATATTCAATAAATGGTGCTGGGAAAATTGGTGTGCAAGATGGAAACAGAATCCATATCTCTTACCACTCACAAAAATTAATTCAAGATGGATCACAGACTTAAGTATAAGGCATGAAACCATAAGAACTCTAGAAGAAAATGTTGGAAAAACTCTTCTAGATGTTGGCCTAGGCAAAGAATTTATGAAGACCCCAATGGCAATCACAGCAACAACAAAAATAAATAAATGGGATCTAATTAAATTAAAAGGCTTCTGCACAGCCAAGGAAACAACAGAGCAAATAGACAACCTGCAGAACGGGAGAAAATATTTGCATGCTATACATTCAATAATGGACTAATAACCAGAATCTACAAAGAACTCAAGCAAATCAGCAAGAAAAAAATCAACCCCATTAAAAAGTGGACAAAAGACATGAACAGAAGCTTTTCAAAAGAAGATAGACTAATGGCCTATATGCATATGAAAAAATGCTCAACATCACTAATCATCAGAGAAATGCAAATCAAAACCACAATGAGATATCATCTAACCCCAGTGAGAATGGCTTTTATCAAAAAGTCCCAAAACAATAGATGCTGGTGTGGATGTGGAGAGAAAGGAACACTCATACACTTTTCATGGGACTGCAAACTAGTACAACCTCTACAGAAAATAGTATGGAGATTCCTCAAGAACTAAAAGTAGACCTATCATTTGATCCAGCAATCCCACTACTGAGTATTTACCCAAACGAAAAAAAGTCATTTTATCAAAAAGGCATTTACACTAGAATGTTTATTGTAGCACAATTCACAATTGCAAAAATGTGTAATCAACCCAAGTGCCCATCAATTCATGAGCAGATTAATAAAATGTCATATATATACACACACACACACACACACACACACACACACATACATATATATATACACACGATGAATTACTACTCAGCCATAAAAAATGAATCATTATCTTTTGCCACAATCCGGGTGGAACTGGAGACTATCCTCCTAAGTGAAGTATCGTAAGAATGGAAAAACAAACACCACATGAACTCACTATTAACTTGGAACTAACCAATCAGCACTCATGTGCACAGATGGAAGTAAAACTCAATGGAAATCATGTAGGTGGGAGGAGGAGAAGGGAATGGGCGAAGTCATACCTAACAGGTACAATGTATACTATCTGGGTGATGGGCAGACCTATAACTTTCACTCAAGCAGTACAAAAGCAATCCATGTAACCAAAATATTTGTACCCCCATAAAATTCTGAAATAAAAAAAAGAAAAATCACTGATATGGAGAATAAATTATATTCATCCAATTTAATATCATCTGCCAAAATATATATTTCACATAATTTTTATAAAATGTATAAACCATTTTTTATACTGCTCCTTGGCAATTAATCCAAGTAAAATTTATGACATGTATTTTATCATGATAAAATTCACATTTATTGTAGAGAATTTGAAAAATGCACAAAATTATAAAAAAAAAATACATGCATTCAGGTCATAAATAAATAGGCCTCTTTGGATTTTAGTATATTCAGTTTTTATTTGCATTTCTATATTATGAGCATTTGTATATTTATACACCTTTATACAAAATTTGACTAATATTTCAGATGTTATTTTGCTTCTTGCATTTTCATTTAGAATTTTTATGTACCTTTTTTTCCTAGGTAGTATTAAATATTTTTAAAAGTATATATTCTATTACTGGATTCTATCATATAGATTCTCCACATATATGCATCTGAAAATCTCCCTTAGTTATTATACATAATGCTGTAATAAATACCTTTGTATATAAATCTTTCTCTATACATCATCATAACTAGGATAAGTTTTTAGCAGGATTAATAGGTCAAATAATATACAAATTTAAGGCTTTTATGTACATAAATATAATTTTTTATACTATCACAAAACTGTAGTGTATTTTAATAAACCATTCTAATATTTTAGATATTTAAGTAAATCCCAGGCATTTTACACTATCGCTGATGATATAATATATACATCCTTATCCAAATTACTGACTGAATTCTCAAGTATCTTAAGCTACTAATACAATTTGGTAAATTGACTTCTGAATAGATTGCACCATGTCAAATTCTCCCTATCAATGATTGTTTTTGTCTTATGCACCCTTGTAACATTAAGTATAATCATCCCGTTTAAATCCTTGCTAATTTTATATGTGAGAAAGGTATCTTATAACAACTTCTTTTTTTATTTTTAGTGAGATCGAAGATACAACATTGAAAATTAACATGCTCTTTGAGAATATTTTCTATCATTAATCTTTCAAATAGTTTTCATATAGCTCATACATTTATCTAAGAGTCAATAATCACTAGAAACTTATATTAACTCATCATTACTTCAAAATGGACTATTATTCAAAGTTAGTTTTTAACAGAAGTATATATTTTTGGTGGCAAGGGGAACCTAGCAAATAAAATATAACTATTTTGAAATAGACTATGAAAATTAACCTGAAAAATATATCCTATAAGACATTTAATGAAAATATTTATTTTCATATTTGTACCCATTTTAGTTCAAAAAGTTTGTTTTTATTTTCATAGAGTTCAAATTATTACACAAATATTATGAAAACATTGAGAATAATTAGTTGATTCTTGAAGAAATAATTTTTTGAGAAAATAAAAATTTAAAATAATTTTTAGTAATTTTAACATTATGTAATCCCAACAGTAAAAGTCAAGACAATTTCAAAGTAAGATGCTCAAGTAGCTTTTAAAATATGATGAGCTATGTGTATATCAGTAAATTACTGGTGGCTTGTAGGTATGTAGCTTGAAATATCATTGCTAGAATTTTGTGATAATTCATTTCTTTAAGCTAGTAGATCTCTATAATTAAATAAAATAATGCATACTTGGGTATGTTCTACTGTGTTGTCTGCCAAGAAAACAAAACCATTAAAATAAAATCTTTATTGTCAAAACACCTGAAGAGGCCAGAAGGGACGTTAAGTTCTCGCATGGAAGTGCAAGAAAATGCAAAAATTAAGGTGGAACGCACATTTTCATTATGTTAATTTCTTTTATCAGCAAAAGTAGATAAGCCATCCATCTGTTGAATTAGAAAACATGTTTGCCAAGCACTTTATTCTTTTTAATTTTAATTCTTGTGTATTTTAAAAGAACTGAAATACATATGTTTGCTGGTTTTACTTTTGGATTCTACCAAAGTTAAGCAAGTTTATTCAGGTTCATTCTGTTATTTCCTCTCAATCTCTTCTTTATCAGTTTTAGGTTAAATTTTCTTAGGTGAAAAAGTGTGGAAAATAGAACTAGATTTTGGTTACGTAGATTCTGTCTTTTTATCATTTATTTTTTCCTTAATTTGTTGCTTTATTTGACAAACTGAAGTGGCAGGCTATGTCAGAGACTGCATTGAATCTTTGTAAGAATTTGAAGATGCGTCACGGTGTTTGCCATCGAGTTGCTCACACTCCAGTGCAGGAATAAGTAAGGTGCTCCCAGAGTTGAGAATTGTGTTAAGAAAACAAATACATGAGAAGGATTATCTGTTTTCTCCATAAAATGTAAGAGGATAGTCCACATCATCGGAGTAACGAAAGGCATCCTTTGATTTCTAGTTTAGAATCTCATTTGGTTGGCAATCCTGGCAGTTTCTCCTGATTGCAAGTAGATACACATGAAAGCAAATACAAAGTATGACTAATCAGAAATCTGACAGAACTGAATGAGTAACTGGATTTATTTGGGGGGGGTGACAAATTAGTAATGACAACTAACACTTCTATAGGTTTACTATGTGACAAACACTGTTCTAAGTGTTTTATCTGTAATAATGAGGTTTAATCCTTACAGTAACCTTGTGAAATAGTTTTGATTTTCCCCATTTTACAAGTGAAGAGGTTGAGGCAATTTTGATGAAGTCTACTTGAGTCATATCATACATCCTGATTCCAGAGTCCATACTCTCAGCACTTACGCTCTGTTACCTTTCAGAACAGGGGTTAATGAGATTAAACTGGAAAACTAACCCAGCCATTTGCACTGGACTGTATTCCTTTACCTTGAAGGTTGTGCTGGAAGCAAGCAGCGAGAAAATTTAGGCTTTCTTTCACTAGGGTTGTTGGCTGATATCTGAGACTTTGATAAGGTGGAATATATATTTTTAAAGTTATAATTGCAAGTATATGATTCATAAAAGTCTCTCCCTATCTCTACAGTTTGATATACTTTGCATGTGGTATCAGCCACTCACATGATGCAGTGACCACACCTTTCAGCTCCCATCAATGCGACTTTTGTAGTCTATCACATAAAGAAAAAAATAATGGAATTGACAATGCGAAGGGCATGCAAGCAAGAGTCTAGCTGCTCAAAACAAGCAACATATAATAAACCAAGGTAAAACAACCTAAATTTGTTTAGGTCGCAGACAAATGGATATGTATCAGTTTCCTCTTGGTATGGGTAGTTAAAGGAAACTAGAAATGCTACAGTAGAATAAAAAGAAATAAATATTAGAATTGATGATGAAAAAATTTCAAAAATCCCACAACGCACAGGTATGTTGCACAATGATGCAGACTCTGGTCTTCAAATAATAGATGAATCTGACGAAGAAAGGGAAATTTAACATAAGCTATAGTTGGTGTCACGATAAAATTATCAAAAACTGTTAGACTAGCTGCTTACTTTGTTTGCAATATTAAACTTGAATAAACAATATAATATCTAGATATTTTAAAGGGGAAAAGAGAATTCAGGAGGAATTTTCCATAACTAAGCTATCATCTATGTATGAAGGCAGCAGGAAGGGCTCAGAAAATATACCAGTGGCTAATTACAGAGCTAAGAAAAATAAAAAAAATCTAATTATCAAAATATTTCTCCTTTTTAAATATATATACATATAACTTTCACCTTTATTATATAAAACACACTTTCAGTAGAATAGTTTTGCAGACATATAAAGTGTTCTCATATTTCATCTAACAAAAGTACTGATTAATACTTGAATCCAATAACTAACTATGCATATCAAATATAAGGTTTTGTCAAACATTCTATTAAAATTAAAACTATAATATGCACCTCAAAATTACCGAACTGATAAACACCAACCAATCACAATTTACTGAGATTGGAACACGTAAAACAAAGGATGAGCAAAGTGAGAAAGCTTAAAATGCCAAGGGCATAAAACAAGGACATAGAAAACCAGCTACTATTCTTACCGGAGCAAATTTAAATGGTTCAAAGTCCTATATTAAGTTAAAGATACCCAGTTGAAAATAAAATCCCACTATTTATGAAATACCTCAGAAGCAACATTGCTTATAAAAGTTAAAAAGTTAGAGATTAGGCAATAATTTATTAAGCAAGAAAAAGAAAGCCAGGTTGATCATAATAATTTTAGACAAAGTTGAATTTGAGGGAAAGTAATTAAATGCATAAAAGTACTTTATTTACTATATTTGAAGTAAATACAATAAAATACAGTGGTCATGAATATTTAAGTTTGTAATAAAGAGAATCACATATGAAGAAAAGAAATGTTAATTTTGTAATTCGAAAAAATTAATTAAAAATTTAGGAAAATGAAACAGAAAATCCACTTAATGTATAGCAGAGACCTGTTAGACAATTTTAATGAGGCCCTGTAGTTAATCTTTTTTGACAGATTAAGTAACATGAATTTTCAGATCGCTACTTGTGTAGACAGCTTTCTCCCCACGTTTTCTTTTTCTTGGCGACAGAATCTTGATAGTTTATGTATGTACTTTGCTGTCAATGAACACAGGTGAAGTATGACATTTCTCAGGCTGTGCTGCAGCTGGTGTGAACATAGTCCTAGATTCTGGCCAAGGAGATACACGTGAAGTATTGTGGGTCTCCTTGAAGGCAGTATTCTGAGAAGATTCCTCAAGGCAGCTGGCTAGTCAGATGGTGTGTCCCATTTGCTTTTTCCTTTTCCTCTTTTTAGCTGCCTAGAACACAGATGTATGGCTGGAAATTCAGCAACCATCTTAGACCAGGAGAGGTAAGCTTGAGGAGAAAACCATGCACTGGAATAGCAGACAGAAAGAAAATTGGGTTGCAGATGACAATGGAGTTGCCCTTTTAGACCTGGCTTACCTAGCTTTGCCCTTGTTTTTATGTGAAAGAAAAGGAAATCTTCACTCTGTTTAATATACCATTATTTCGCATTTTCTGTCTATCGTAGTCAAACACAATTTCTAACCAAGACAGATATAAAGGGTTTTAGTCATAGAATTAATATTGCATCCATTTTATACTATCCAAAAATGATTAAACTATTCTTTCAAATATCCATGGAAATTTTTTAGAACAAATTAATCTATACTTAGGTGCAAAAAAGCTTTATGCTTATTAAACTTCTAAAAAGCAGAAAATGAGTAGAATGCAACCCTGATCAATATCTAGAAACTAATAATACATTCTCGAAGCTTCAAAAAGGTGCAACTATGTAGCAAAAAGAAACTCAAAATTGAAAAGCACTACATTAAATAATTATCAGGCAGAAAAGAGGAAATTATACCTGCATTAATGACCACAAGCTTCTAGGCTCAAGACCTCTACCTACCTTGACTGCCTAGGAGGTCAGGGGTTCAAGATACTTTGCCTTCATGACCTCCTGGGGATGGGTCTGGATCACCTTTAATTATATGCACTGGGTCACATTCTTAGGAGTTATTCATGGCCCATGGCACAGGAATTTACTTTTAGATGTAGAATATAAGAGAATAATCCAAAACGCTGACTAAAATTTATGCCAAAGGATATTTATATATACCTTATTTGAAATTTAATGAAACAAAGGAAATAACCAAAATGTCCAACAATGAAAAAATAGTTAAATTTATTATGGTAAGTAGGTTGTTAGACAATTATTATATGATGCTGTCTTAGTCGGGGTAGCTATAACAAAATACTATAGACTGGGTTGCTTATAAACAATAGACACCCATTTCTGACAGTTCTGGAGGCTGGAAAGTTCAAGATCAAAGATCTGCACCAGTAGATCCAGTATCTGGTGAGGTGTCACTTTCTGCTTTGTCAACAATGCCTTCTTTCTGTGTCCTCACATGGTGGAAGAGGCAAAGGGTCTCTTTTCAGCCTCTTTAATAAGGCCATTAATCCAGTTCATGAGATCTTTACCCTCATGACCTAATCATCTCCCAAAGGCCCCACCTCTTACTAACATCACTGTGGGGGTTAGAATTTTCAACATGAATTTTGGAGGGATACACTCAGACCATAGCATTCCACTCCTGGCCCTCCCCAAAATTCATGTCCTCCTTATATGTAAAATACATTCATTCCATTCCAATAGCCCCCAAAGTCTTAACTCACTCCAACATCAAAAGTCTAATGTTCAAAGTCTCATCTAAATATCTTCTAAACTAGATATGTGTGAGATTCAAAGTATCATTCATTGAGGCCCTGTGAAATCAAGGGAGATGTATGCTTCATAATACAATAGTAGGACAGGCACAGGACAGACCTTTTCATTGCAAAAGGGAAAAGTAACAAATGAGAAACGAGTGACAGGTCCCAAGCAAATCTAAAACTTTAAGGCTGGAGAATAATTTCTTCTACTCAATGCTCTGCTCTCTAGGTCCACTTGAGGCAGAGGGTCTACTTTGCAAATCTACTGGGGTAGTGGTCCTGCTCCCGTATCTGCTAGGCACGACCCATGCCACAGCTCTCGCAGCTTGGAGTTGAGTGCCTGCAGCTCTTCTCACACTCTATGGCTCTACCAGTCTGGGGTCTCAGGGGTGGCCCTTCCCTCATGGTTCTGCTAGACGTTGCCCTATTTGGGGCTGTCTATGGTGACCCCACAGCTCTCTGGGGCATCCTTTGAAATCTAGTTGGTGGCAGCCACACTCCCACAGCTTTGCAGGGGATGGCACACTCTGCCCCTGGGCACATGAGAGCTGCACCAGGGGAGGCCAAGGAGCATTGTGACACCATTTGGGGATTGGAGCCCACGGTGTGAGGCTGTCCCAGGCAGTGGAGGCCCCCCTCTTTAATATTATTCTGTGCCTCAGGCCCTGCCCCTCCAGCTTTGGGACTCTGGGCTGGTGACTAGAGGGGCAGCTCTGATGAGCTCTGGAATGCCTTTGGGGTCATTTTTCCATTGTCTTGGACAGTAGATTCTGCCTTCTGCTTAGGTGGTTTACTAATTTCCCTGTTGTCTTGACTGGTAGCACCTGGCTTCTGTTGAGATGGCTCACCTGTGCTAATCTTGTTACAACATGGTCTCTTGGCCATACCCTTGTTCTCTCCAAAACAAGTTTGCTCAATTTTTAAAATATATTTTAATAGATATGCTCAGAATATTTCAAATTCTTAAGTACAGTTTCCCTTTTAATGAGAAAATCCATCTTTAAATCATTTCTCTCTTCTTGCATTTTGCTATGAGCAGTCAAGACGAATCAGGGCACTCCTTTGACAGTTTGCTTAGAAATTTTTTCTTTTAAATGTCCAATTTCATTCTTCAAGTTATACCTTTCACGAAACACTAGGACATGAACACAATTCAGCCAAGTTATTTTTTATTTCATAACAAAGATGTCCTCTCTTCCATTGTCCAATATCATGTTCCTCATTTCTATCTGAGACCTCAACAAAAAAGGTCTTTATCATCCGTATTTCTACTGAAGTTCTGTTCACAACACTAAGATATTCTCTAAGAAGACCGAAGTCCTCTGCAGCTATCCTCTGCTTCTGAGCCCTCCCCAGAATTGCCCTTTATTGGTCATTCATGGCAATGTAGGCTTTTTCTAGAATGCTCCTCAAAACCCTTCCAGCTTCTCTCCAATAACCAGTTCCAAAGCTGCTTCTACCTTTTTTAGGTGTTTGTTACAGTGGTTTCCCCACTTCTCTGTACCAATTTTTGTCTTAATCAGTTTGGTCTGCTATAACAAAACACCATAGACTGGGTAGCTTATAAACCACAGAAACTTACTTCTCATTGTTCTAGACTCTAGGGAGCCTCGGGTGGAGGTACTAGGTGCTGCCTTCTTGCTGAGTCCTCATGCGGTGGGAGAGACGAGGTGTCTCTCTCCAGCTTCTTTTATAAAGGCTCTAATCCTTTATCAAAAACGAGAGTCCTTGTGACCTAATCACCTCCCAAAGTTCCCACTTCTTAATTCTATCACCTTGTGGGTTAGGATTTCAACATATGAATCTGGGGGGACACAAACATTCAGATCATCACAATTTTAATGAAAAAGTCTAATTGGATTGATAATTCTGATAAAATTTTAAATAAAAATATGAAAACATACCGTAAAACAATATGTAATCAACAAAATGATTTTTTTAAATGGAAGGATAAATAAAAGTATTAACAGTGCTATTTTCTATTTAGTAGAAAAATAGGTAATTTTTCTGTTTATATGATTTTGTTCCATTTTTCAAATTTTCTGTATGCATGTATTGTTTTTAAATTTCACAGAAAAACTAGAACATTTCTAGGAATAGAAATACATACATAACAAAATTAAGATATATAAAACATGCTTTGGAAAACATTTCATAAATATGGAATCAGAATTATTCAGGGAATTCAATTCTTTGAACTAACTTTATTAACCATATGCTCTTAAGCATATGCTCTCAGAATCAGTGGAGAATTGTTTGGCTGTATTGTTTCAATGTGCTATGAGGGAACAAAATATGGTTTCGTGTATTAACATAGTATGTCATAACAAAGTATGGTTTCTCAGCCCTTGAGCTGAGAAAGGTATTTCATAAAATGCTTGTAAGTCCACTTTCTTATACATAAGAAAGATTTGTGTGATGCAGAGAAGTTTATCAATGTCTTGTTATAGATTAAAAAAACTAGACTCAAGAAATATAAACTCAAGTCAAAAGGCAAATAGAATTTTCTGTTGAACCGTGCTCTTGCTAACAAACCCAACTCAGCCTTCTTAAGAAGATTGTGGTTTGAATGAAATATGTCTTATATTCAGTCTCAAAATTTTTCTATACAATTTATATGAAACTACTCAAATATAGAAAACCACACAAAAATAATCTCAATGAATGGTTTTCTTATTTCAGAAAATATATTGGGGGCAAGATATCTGGAGTTCTTTCAATGCTGTGCCTTTCCAGTGGGGTAGGTGTAGGATATTAGGCTGTTTGCTGTGTCCTGTGAACTAAACAGAATGGAACTTTTGGTAGCATCTGTGAATCAGCTGGATTTAGAATACTAGAAGCTGTCCTACTGGAAGATGGAATACCCCAATAGCAAGGGAAAGGAGAGCTATAGTAGAAGTTTTTCCTGTCAACGCGTATTGGGATATTAACTTGATTTATTAGCTAATGTGTTTTTTCTCTAGTATTTTCTTCTGTTATTTTGGTATTTCTATCATCTGTGCTTCAGCACATGATCATATCTTAGCTCAAGAATGGTTTGCTGTAGCAGAACCAAAAAGTAATAGGATCAAAATTTTGGTTTTTTGAATTTCAAAAAGTTCTAGGTTGGCAAAGAATGATTTGGAGGCATGTACAATCAGACATTTCCTGTGCTCACAGCAGGAAAAGTTGCAGGACTTAGGTTAGGGTTGGGTGCGGAGGAGAATCAGATAGAATTCACAAGGGGATTATTCAAATGGTCCTCATCTGTAGGATTTGAGATATTGGGAGATTTGAGTGCAGAGGTGACCTGTTATCCCAGTTTTCGGCCAGGCTTGAAAAGTGACAAAATCCCACTCTGTACTGGGAAAGGAAAGTGACATAGGTTAGGAAGGGCTGCATGATATTTTGAGGCAGTAGGGACCTGAAACCGCCTCACAGTGTTTTCTTTAGTGTCATGCAAAAGGATCTAAATGTTTCTTCTCACCCTAAATGAAGCCCAGAGTGCCTGAAACATACAGGATGTAGAAATGTCATAAGGTTGGGAATGACAGACAATGACTGTCTGACCTTGGAGTTTGATACCGAGGTCCATGCAGGATAACGTACTACCATGTTCCGACAAGGACTAGCACCCATCTCTGCAGTGGCATTACGTCCATCTAA
>RJWJ010002635.1:61319-97726 GCA_004363605.1 Indri indri | reverse complement strand
GTGTGTATGTGTGTGTGTGTATGTGTGTGTGGGTTGTGTGTGTGTGTGTGTGGTTTGGGACCTCAACCCTGCAGAGACTTAGCCCTGCCTGCTGCAGGTCACAGATGGGAACATATTCCCCACGCTTCTTGTGCTGCTGGTGACATGTGTCCCTTGAGTAAATCCCTGGGCTCTCCATCCTCTCCCTCACTTGGCTGGGAGAAGCAATTGAACATGAGGGCCTCACGTTTTCCTCTCTCTCATTGGGACTAGCCTGGAGAAACCAACATTCTCTGCCCCTCCAAGCCTCAAGTTTTAAGGGGCAGATGCCCACGTGGCAGTTTTCTGTCTGCCAGCGCTCCCAGGTATGGGCTGGTGACTTCAGTTCAGTGGTACAGTACTGATAATCCCAACGACCTGAAGTCATACCCTCCAACCAAGACTTTGTCAATTGAAAAGAATGATGATATTTCCCCGTCGATTTGTCTGATTCCTGTGCTTCTCAATGGGTTCAGAACTTGGGCAGGGAAAAGGGGTCCTATTTATTGGGTACCCTAAAACCTCAGCATCAGAGAGGGCTCCCTTGGTTTCCTCTGGGAAACCTCAACTTCAATAGTTGCCTGTTGTGGATAAAGATCTACATTTAGCATGTAGCCAAGGATTTTGGGGCGGAGTTTGGAGTGGGAACACGGGTGAGCTTACCTACAGGGCTAACTGGGCAAGGGAGTCCTGTCTCCAGTTTGATGACCAAGGGAAGATTCTGACTCATCTGGGACTTATTGGGGCCTTCCCAAAAAATCACCTGCTCTTCAGGTGACAGTCAAAGTAGTCACAGAACAAACATGTTTCCTGCCAAGGCTCCTTACTGTTCCCACAAACTTTCAAGTTTGAGTAACTGTGTGAGCAAGGGGGAACCCAATAGTTACTAGAATGATTCCCTGCTGTGTACTGAAGTTCAGTTCATTACACGACCTCCCCAGCCAAGAGTAACCCCTCTTCTCCAAACCGCTACACCCAGTGCCTAGAACTTGGGTCTGAGACATATTATTCCTAACTGGTTTCATTATTTGCTTAGTTGTTGTGGTGGTTGCTCTTGCTCTTTGTGTATTTTATCTCAAATCCAAAAGATTTTAAGTTTATTACGTACAAGGACCATGTCTTATACCTTCTTGTATTTTCCCCTACCCTCCAAGAGTCTTGCATACAATTCACTTGTATTTGGTAGTGTGGAAATAAATGAAGACCAACCAAATAAGAACAAGCAAAGGCTGTTTATTCAGAGCTTGTTCCAGCAAAGGCGTTAGCTACTATCACTTGTGTTTTGGCAGAGACTTAAAGGCAGGCCGAAGAGTGGGAAAACTTTGTAGTGAAAAAAAAAGGACAGGCTCTGGCTGTGAGCTGATGGGAGACTGTTGGTGTGGGGAGCTGGAGGCAGCTAACTAGGAGTGGGGCATTCTAGGGGTCAGTTAGGGGGCATGCCTGGCTTTCCCTGGTTGGTCTTAAATTGGAAGCAGGGACAAAAATTAGGGAAGCTGTTAGCTGTTAATCAAGTTCTGGCCATTTGAGGCTGATTGTTACAGGGGTTACTGTTTGGCTTCCCGGATTGTTGGTAGAGATAGTGGTTTGACTTCCTACAGGTCTGGCTTAGGATAGCAGACTGGCCTCCTGGACTGTGTGCTGTCAACGATGGGTTGATTTCCTGGGCTTGTTGCTGCAGATTGTAGGTCAGAGTTTTATTGTTATATATGGCTTGGCCATTGTCCATTTGTGTATCCAGTTTCTCAGCAGGCATCAATAAATACTGGCTGATTAACTAATGGATTGCTTTGGCTATGGGTTGAAGCATGTCCTTTCAATAGTGGTCTTGTCTCAGATTATAGGCACTCAGAAAGAGGTGTCTTTTAATTGTTTGTTGAGAGGGTGGGAGTTTTATTACAATGTCTCTCACATCTTTCAGTAAAAAATGAATAGTGATTGATTCCCCGCCCAGAGGTCTTTGTAAAATATCCTCTTTCCTCGTTGCCATGTTCTTGCATATATCTCAGGGTGAGCCAATGTCTTCCAGAACCTCCTCAAATCACATGACTTTCCACTCCTAATATTGAAAATACTTCAATTTTTACAAACTGTTTATTTGACAAATATTAATATTTTCCATTTTACCTTTATAACACAATCTTAGGAAGCACAAGGGAGAAGGAAACTTACTACATTTTTGCTTCTCTTTTTCATCATGGTCTTGGAGTCTAAAATGCCAGTGAAGAGAAGAGAAGTCATGGCCACCAGTGCTTCAGGCAAACATCGCTTTCATTCAAGACCCTCATTTTCTAGACAAAGAGATGGAGGCCCAGAGACTTGCCCAAGATCACGCTGGTAAGTGATAAGCTGAGACGACAGAGGAAGTCGCCACGGAAAACAGGTAGAGGGTTACTCTCCTGCTCTGATCTGTGGAATCTTTGCGCAACGTGTTGCGGTGAGAAGGTGGAAGACAAACAGAGGTTTCATATGGTTTTTAAAAATCGGAAAAAGGTCAAGTTCCTGTAAGTGGAAGCTTTGAAAAGTATTATTTTAGAAGTCATGGAGAAGGAGAAGGCGTGGCGGGAAGCTCATCGGGTTTACCGCAATGTGTGACGTGCTGTGTTAGTTTGTTAGGGCTGCCTTTGCAAAGCAACACAAACTGGGTGCCTCAAAACAGCAGATACTTACTTTCTCACACTTCTGGACACTTGAGGTCTGAAATCAAGGTGTCAGCAGGGCCATGCTCCCTCTGAAACCTGTAGGGGAGAATCTTTTCTTGCCTGTTCTAGCTTCCGGTGTTTGCTGACAATCCTTGCATTGCAGATGCATTATTCCAATCTCTGCCTCCGTTGTCACATGGCGTTCTTCCTGTGGGTCTCTGTTGTGGTGTCTGAATTTCCTCTTCTTATATGGACTCCAGTCATGTTGGATTGAGGGTTCATCCTATTCCAGTATGGTCTTATCTTAACTGATTACATCTGCCATGACCCTATTTCCAAATAAGGTCACATTCTGAGATATTGGGGGTTAGGACATCACCTTATCTTTTTGGGAGACACAGTGCAGTCCACACCATGTGTCATCATGCAGAGCTACATCCTCTTCATGGGACACTGCAGTCATGAGCTGCACCTCCCAGACGCTGCCAGCGCATGGCTCATGACTAAACAAATGGTGTTTTTCCAAGACGGAACTCTGGTGACTCGAGGTCCTGCAAACAGGCAGCACAAAGGGGTGATTAATAAGAAATTGTCATTTAAAGTAAAGCCACCCAGTTCCTTTGTAAATATGTGTCATGGGGTATTTGGAAGCATCATACCCAACCCACTGCTGCACGTTGGTGGAGCTGCGAAGTAAATCACACAGTCATGTCTCTATGGGGGAGCCTTTTATTCACAGCTCCCCCCGAGCCTGGCTGCCTGAGGGAGTGTGCTCACCCGCCTCCACTTCGGCATTTGACCTTGCCTCTTTCTGAAGTTCATGCTGTCCTGACGTTCTTTGCATCAGCTCTGTCACCTCTGTGAGTCATCTCCCACCACTTTTCTCTTTTTTACTCTTTCAGGAAGTGATGTTTTTGCTCAGGTAAAAGAGTCGTAGGAAGAGTGTTCTGCTTGTTTGATGATTCATTCCTTTGCTTTTTGCCATTTCTAAATGTTAGGGGGAGAAAACCCTCCTGTTCAGGGCTTTAATGAAGGGGCAGGGTCACTGCGGTGAGGGAATGCAGTCATACACCACCGGCAGCTTTGCACAGAAGGAGCCTAGTTTCTCAGTCTTTCCAACCTTTCGGAGAGCAGCGTCACGATTCCCACGGCCACTGGGACTCATGAGGCTGACTGCTTTCTAATGACGTGATCATCATTCCACTTCCTTCGTGCTTGGTTATGAGTGAGTCATGCAAGATGTGTGCCGCGGGAGTGTCCCACCCCCTGCATCCGTGGATCCAGGCCACGGGCTCCGAGTGCGTTTGAGTTGAGATAGATCTGAGCCTTCTCAGCTGAATCAGTCCCTCACAGGGCATTATGGGCTGAACTAGGTCCCTTCCCCCAAACTCACATGTTGAAGTCCTAACCCCCAGGACCTCAGAACTTGACAGATAGGGCTGTTAAAGAGGTAATTAAGTTAAAATGAAGTCATGACGGTGGGCCCTAATCCAGTCTGACCAGTGTTCTCGGAAGAAGAAATTTGGACACGGACACTCGTAGAGGGAAGACCACGTGAAGACACAGAGAAAATGACCCTCTATAAGCCAAGGAGAGGCCTCAGAAGAAACCAACCCTGCTGACAGCTTGATCTTGGATTTCTATCCTCCAGAAGGGTGAGGAAATAAATTCCTGCCCTTTAAACCACTCCATTTGTGGTATTTGTTATGGCAGCGCTAATACAGAGGGAGTCAAGTTCAAACATGTGATGTGAGCCTTCAAAAGACACCACATCCACCAGCAGAGCCCCAGGGCCAGGTCCCCTCCCCTACCCCCACCAGGTCCTGACTCCTGGCTGGTCCTTACTCTACCTCATGTTGTGACATCGTGTTCGTTAGGTAAAAGATCACACTAACCTACTTCGTTTAGGAAGGCAACTGAATTGGCATCTCAATGGTGGTGTGGATTCTTTTGCCATTTTCTGCAACACGGAAGGAGAATTTTCTAAGCTAAGTTTTTTTTTTAGCTGCAAAGATGACAAATGTTATCAATGATATCCAAGCAGAGTATATTTTCATCCCTTTTCATCCTGTCACGATAAGCCAGAAGCATTTGTTGCCAGAAATGGAAAACAGCTTGCTCATCAGCCAGATGATCGCAGTGTTCAGAAGTTCCACTCATTTGCCATGTGTGAAAAGTTAAGGATTGAAAACAGACAGGCTTGCGCTGCTTCCACCGTGAGCTCTGTGAAGCAAGAGAAAGAGAGATTTGGATAGTAGAAGGGTTGCAAGATGCTTTTGACGGCAAACTGAACAGGGTCTTTTCACATCACTCTGAGGTGGGACCCCCAGGTTGGTTTGGCAGTGGATATGACTATTCACCAGTTGAGTGGAAGGTTGACCCTAAAGTTATCAACCCCTAGAGGATAGCTTTATGTTCTAGAACAAATCCCAGGGTCCTACACAAACATGGCTCTTGGGACTTCTCTGTTATCTGACACCAAATTTCCTAGGCATTTTTATTACACTTCACCTTCCTGATTACCTTGAGTTGGCTCTCCCTGTGAGTTCTTAGTAGAAGGCAGAGGTGTACAGTGGTCCTGGACCTTCGTTAGAAACTGTGAGATTTCAGATAACAGCTTGAATTATTCAGCTGTTTTCTACACATGTGAGGAAATAAAGGGTATTTGTTGAATTTTTGTGAGATCAAGTTTCCTAGTTATCATCCCATTATTGTGTTACAAATTTTAGTGTTTGCAAAGTGATTTCTGATCAATTTTATTAGTTTCTTTTTGTACCTACTTAAGGCACTTTTTGACAAAAGAGAGAGCCAGTTTAAGAAATAGAAATGCAGGCTTACAGAGCTCAAGGGATTAATTCAAGATTGCCCAACAAAACAAAATGGGAAAAAACAACTGAAGAAAAATCGAGATTCACACTCTGGGCTGTAATTACCATTCTGAGGGTCTCTGGAAGCTCACATACTCACATTACGTTTTATTCCTGTTGTTACAGATCATTTGCAGTTCAGCATTTAGACTCCCTTCTGTATCCAATCGCAAGGTCCTGGAAGTTAACGTCAACTCAAGGATTTGTCTACCTAAGAGAGGCAAAACCAAACCAAACAAAACAAATAAAACAAAAAACCCACCGGCCCTAATTCTTCTTTGTTAAGGCCAGCTCAAAATAAGGTGAAATAAGCAAGCGGCGGGAAGACAATGCTTCATTGAGTTCCACTTCCTCTCTGTAAATTCAGGCCTGCCAATCTGTCTTAAGGGTGGATGATTTTAGCAGCAGGGAGTTCTAGCTGGATGGAGGCAAGCCAATGCAAGGAGGAGGGAGGAGAGGAGAGACGAACTTTCAGGTGCCCAGAAAACATGCCGCGCTCGGTCCACTTCCTCTGTCCTCGCTCAGGTCAGCCCGGTCGTACCCGCCCGCCCTGGCCTTTCCCTGGGGCTGAGGTTTTGAGCTGGCCGCACGCTCAGCGGTAGGCCGCAGCTCTTCTGCAGATGAAAGGGCGACTCAGAAGGTACCTATTACACGTCTGTGAGCAGAGAAACAAAGGCCCGGCTGCTGACACCCTCCCACCAACTTGGGTTTTAATGGTAGGTTTAATTTCCTCACGCTAGCTGAAAGAAAGGGAAAAAACTAAGCGGAAAGAGCCAGGGTGTGGGTCGCGGCGGCGGTGGGGAAACGACAGCTGTCGTATTCATGGTTAATCAGGTGCGTCTGTCTTTGTGTCGCATCTGTCTGCTACTGTTGCGGGGCCACATGTGAAAGGGAACGGAGGGGAAGAGGCCATTCATGTTCAAAGCCAGGAGCACTGACCTCTGCTTCGTTCTCCTCGGGGTAGGAGAGCTTGTCTATTTAACTTTCCCTATTATAGGAAGCTGTAATTCTACTCTATTAGCCCACCCTCACCATTTTGGGCTGACAATCGCAAGCTGCATCCAGAAGGCCATAAATCTGCCCGGAGAAGGAGGCCTCCTCCCTCCTTTCCCTTTGGGATTCTGTTTGATTTGTCAAATGAGAGAAAACCAGGAAGAGGCAGAAAAATAAGAACTAAGGGTATCTCGGTTCACCTTCCATCTTAAATGGGCCTACACGCTGAGCTTGGGGGCTGTGAGGCGTCCCTGCGCCACTCCCAGAGTGCCGATCGCCTCCAGACCTGTCTGTCTCACCAGTCCCACAGGCATGGTGTTTGCGTCAGAACTTAGTCATCTCCCTGGCACCAAATCCTCCTCCCGCATCCCTTCATCCCCCGCCTCCCTCTCTGCCCACGTGCAGAGGGTCCAAGGTAGAGGAGGGGGAAGCTTCCGGCTTCTCCTGGAGCCAGGCCTGTGTTCTAGATATTGCTGGCCCAGGCCTGCCAGACACGACTCTCCTCTCTGGCACATGTAGAAACAGCTGAAGTGGAAACAACCCCCGCTCCCCCGCTCCCAGTGCTCCAGATTGCACTAAAGCTTCGTGTCTAAGAGTTCAAAGGGCTTCTCCACTGGAGGCTCACACTGACCCCCTCCTGCCAGGGGCTTCAGGGGCTCCAGCACACTCCTTTCGGGATGCCTTGCTCCAAGCCTCCTGCTTTGGGGCCAGCCCTTGTGTTTCTTGGAATCGAGGTATTCATCAGCATTTGCAAGACCACGGAGTTTGGGCTGCAACATTGGTTTTCCTGCAGAATTGGCCACCATAGACTTACTACAGGTTGAAAAGAGCTTGCCATCTGCCAGTCTATTTTGGTTTGAGCCACCTCTCCAAAGTAGGCATGAACTTTCACCCTATCATGTTAATTCTTCTCATGCTGAGGCTGGAGTCGGGCTTTTGGGATGTGTGTGTACTTTTGCATGTATATCTCTTTTAAACATCAAAACAGTTACTTTCTCAGGGCGTGGATTATCACCGGCACAGCTGAGTTTCCTCTGTCTCTGAGCCGGTGCTGATTGCCTTGGTTGCAGTTTTGACCCTCAGCTTTGGGGTCAGGAAGCTTTTGTTTCCCCCATGCATGTGGAAGGACATTGGAATACTATCCCACTTCCCTGTCACTGCCTTTCTCTCTCTGCTACCCCCTGGATCTCCAAATTTCCATGATGTCAGTAAGCATAGATTATGCTCCTCATGGAAGCCTAGCACCCTGCCAGGCTCCAGGAGGCCTTTGATAATTTGTCATTTTGTGAGAGCCCTGAGGATTGTATGAATGATGCAAGAAATAACAAAGCAGGACTGAAAATGAAGTCTAACTTGCGTACAGAAAAGTGTACAAATCCTAAGTGTACAGCTCTATGAATAATTACCAACTGAATACAGTCAGGTAGCCATCTCCCAGATGAAGAAACAGAACATTATTGCAGCGGGAAGCTTCTTAAAAGTTCTGCCTACGTGGGTACCCTGTTACATCTAAAACTATTCTCCTACAACATGGTTGGGACTTAGCTTTAGTTCTTAATTATGCGGCCATGGAAGTTTAGAGACAGAAATGTTCCCATTGGCTGAAAGGGAGTTGCCACGGCAGGATTTGAGTGTGACCTGGGTTGGCCTCTTGCAGTTGAGCTTTAGAGGACCTAGGTGGGCTGTATGTGTTTTGTTCTTGGCTCCAGGGAAGAACAACAAGATTCTGGCATACTTTTTTTTATTGTGCAAAAATACTCATAACACAAAATTGATCACCTTCACCATTGGGTGTACAGCTCAATAGTGTTAAGTGCATTCACATTCTTGTGCAACCATCACCACCATCCATGTCCAGAACTCTTTTCATCTTGCAAGTTTTAAACTCTATACCTATTAAACAATCCCCCATTTCCCCTCCCAGCCCATGGGACCCACCATTCTACTTTCTGTCTCTGTGAATTTGACTATACTAGGTACCTCCTGTAAGTAGAATTATGCAATATTTATCTTTTTGTGACTGGCTTATTTCACTTAGCATAATGTCCTTGAGGTTCATCCATGTTGTAGTAAAGTGTCAGAATTTCCTTTCTTTTTAAGGTTGAATAGTATTCCATTGTATGTACAGATACATTTGGTTTATTCATTCATGCATCAATGGACACTTGAGTTGCTTCCACCTTGGGGTTGTTGTGAATAATGCTGTTATAAACATGGCTGTACAAATATCTCTGTGAGACCCTGCTTTCAGTTCTTTCAGGAATATGCCCAGAAGTGGAATTGCTGGATCATATGGTAATTTGATGTTTAATTTTTGAGAAATTGCCTTGTTCACCATATCAGCTCACCATTCTGGAATCCTTTCACTTGGTCCACTTCTTCCTGACCAGCCTCTGGGGTGACATTAGAGGGACCTGACATATGGCTGGAGGTGGTGGTGACTGTTAGGATAGTGGTGTGGATGCTCTATGTGCCTGTGCTCGGGAATCGAGAGCAAATGAAGCAGGATGGAGCAGCAGCACACAATCCATGGTGGAAACTTGGAGAGTCCAGTGAATGAGGGGGAAGTAATTTATTTTACACAAAGAGAAATGATTTCCTCCCTAAATTGTGGGAGAATGAGGGCAAGGGGGTTCTTGATAATTAGGTTTTCAGAGGCCTAAAGCTTGTTCAGTGTATCACCTACAGATTTTTTTGGGGGGCTTTTGGTGTAAGTGTTGGAATATTTGTACAACAAATGGTGAAACTTTTAAATAGATTACTTAAAGAAGAAAGTGAAGGAGGAAGAGGAGGAAGAGGAGGAGGAATTCAAGGAGGAGGGAATGGCAGCCAATAAAACACCTGTGGAAGACACACACTTTTTGCCTGATAGGGATAGTGAGGATAGGGATGCTGCTTGACTAAAAAGGTCATCCTTGGACCCATGGGGTGGTGGTGGCCGGGGGCATGGTGCTGGCTCCTACTGCCATAAGTACTCTGGTATGGAATATTCAGGGACTTCTTCAAGCAATTTTAAGCATTTTTGTTTTCTAAATCTTGATGCTCAATTGCTAGAGACAAGCTAGCACTAACATCCATTGGAAGTAGAAATCGTGTAGGTCACCAGGGTGAGAACTTTTAGGATACTGAAAAGAGGGACACATTATTATTTCTAAAAGGATAGCTGCATCTTCCCAATCCCTTTGGCATTCTCCCATTTCATCATGAAAAAAAAAAAACAGTGAAATTACATATTTTTTCTTAAATCTAAAAGTTATGTATGACTTCCGCCCAAAGTGTATAAAGGAAAAAAATAAATTCCCTGCTCCAAAGGGTAACCATTATTTAATGGTTCATTTTATTTTCTTCCAAAATGTTCTGTATACATTAAGCAACACACACACACACACACACACACACACACATATATATATACACACACACAAGTGCTTGAGGTAATACAGTTTAGTTTTTACTACTTACAGCCCAAACACCACCAATTATACAAACATACGCACACTGCCTACACCCAACTCTTTACCATTGTACACTACTTTCACATATTGTTGAACTTCATCTAAACTAGAGTTGGTATTATTCTTATTTAACAGAAAAGAAAGGCTGGAGAGATTAAGACACTTATACAAGTTTACACCACATGTTGCAAATGAAGTTGAGACAAGAATCCAGGCCTATAGAAGTAACTCTAGGTCTGCCAATCTGTCTCCTTCACCACGTGACCTGCAGTGAACTTTGGAGGCCAGAGAGGACGTTGTAGAAAGACTTAAAGGAACGACTAACTCTCCACCATCATAAAAACCTACTAATCTTGATCTGTCCATGGTGCCAATTTATAAAACCCTTTGTCTTATACTTGGAAGCACACTGAGCTCTCTAATAAATAAAATAAGAATCGAAGTTTTTGGAATATGCATAGAGAAGACAACCGTTAGCCTGAAACAGAATTTTAGTATTCACGGGGGCGTTGGCACCAGCTTATTCATAAAGTTGTTTTGATAATGCATGTGCCTTGAACTTCTATCTAGGGGTTTATAGGAAGTAAAACGGACTAGTTTTCTTGCCCCACTGAGTTGCAGTTTCTGTTTTAGGGCAAATGGCAAAGAGGTCTTCATCTGCTTCCTTACTGTAGAGCAATGATTGTTTTTTTTTTTTTTTTCTTTTCTGCTGAGTTTATTTTTTTCAAGCACTTAAGTTAATTAAGAGCCATTTACCTAGAGATATGTTCTCTTCTTTATCAAGCACATACTGAGAATATGACCATAGATGTTATGCAGTGAGAGAAATGCCTCTGTGATTTTGGAGGTGAAGTCTTTTAATTTTATCTCACAATAGCTGTACAGAGAATTGTTGATGGTTCATGTTTTATTTCCTTTTGTTATAAAATTTTCATAGTTTGCAAAAATAAAAGTTACGAGCTGTGTGCCCTTTATTTGCTACTCCCAGTGAGGAAGGCTGAGACAGAGGAAGAAGGTTCAATGACAGACGCTGTTGGTGGACGAGGATGCTGCTCGTAACCGGTAGATAGGAAGAAAGAGGAAACAGATTCCTTCAGTATTGTACGATTAGGATTAGATTCAGCTTTATAGCAGACAGAAATACCTTATACAAGTGGCCTAAAAAAGATAAAAGTTAACTTCTCTCTCACATAAGAGAAGTTTAGAGTTGCAGTCCAAGGCTGGGATGGTTCCTCCATGAGGTTTTCGGATACTCTATTTCCTTTGAGATCATTAGTCTGTCGTTCTCAGGTTGTATCTTTTGTCTTTGTGGACTTTATGGTCCAAGGTGGCTTCTATAGCACCAGCATCCTGTCTGTGTTTCTTTTACAGAGTAGGAACTTCCTAGAAATTCCACTCAATACTTCTGCTTATGTCGTATTGTCTAGAACTTCGTCATAGGGCCATATTTAGCTGCAAGCTAGGCTGAGAAATATAGTGTTTCTTATGGATAGCAAGAATCTGGAATAAAAATTGAGGTTCTGTTATTGAAAAGGGGGGGGGAATGGATATTGAGAGGGAAAAGCGTTCTTTGACAAAGTCCACCCATTTTACCACCTGTCACCCATGTGTATTGTTCTACTTTTCTGCTGCCTGGATTGTGCTGGTAAGGGCTACAGCTTCAGAGCCATCTTGGACCAAGATGTGAACTTGGGAAAGAAAGCCACACAATAGAGTAATAAGATGCAAGGGGCTTGAGTCCCTGGCCCCATGGAGCTGTGGATAGACTACCTCCAGATTTCTGTGTGAAAGAGAAATGCACATCTCTATTTTAATTAAATCATTTCGTTAGTGTTTTGATGGTTGCCGCTGAGGATACAAGCATAATAGCATTCTTTTAAAGATTGTATCTTACTCTGCCTGCCGGTGCAAGTGGACTGATCATCCGGCCAACTGTCCTGGCCTACCGTGTGTCATAAGGTATACGAAGATGGCCAAGAAGTAAATCTTAATATAGGGGCTCTCATTCTACTAAGGGATGAATAAATGAATGCAAGAAGACTCCAGTTGCTGTAGTAGAAATCTGTGTAAATTAGAATGGAGCCCAGAGATACTTGCCATATTCTCTGCTGCCATCTTTAGACTGGGGGGAAAAACAAAAAAAACAGAAACAGAAGCGAAACTTATCAGTACATTTGGGATGTGGACCATAGCATATTTTTCATGTTAATCACCTACAATTATTTCTTGGATATACAGCATTTGGGTATTGTTTTTTGTTTATATGATGTTATCAGATTAAACATTAATTTTCTCTTGAGACTCTTCCAATAAGATTAGAGCAGAATATTTTTACATAAAGCCAAAGATAGGTTGGCTACTTACAGTCATGTTCAAGAGGTTGTGAGTGTTTCAGGTGAGAAGAAATGTACTTTTTATGTTAAGCCTTAGAGTAAGCGGAACCCTTATTTACTTGTTATCATTGGCATGACAACAATCATCGTAGCATCTGTGTGTTCCAAACAGTTCTTACATTATTTAACTTTTCATAGCAACTGCTACTTTACAGATGAGGAAACTGCCGCTCTTAGAGTCTGGGTAACTTGCTCAAAGTCACGTCGCTGGAAAACAGTGGCGTAAGAATTCGAATTTAGATCTGGGCTCATTTTTGAATTCCATTCATGTGTTGATAATAACTTTGCTGTGGAGACTTAGCCATGAAAGCAGAAGTGGAAGATTGGGGGAAGCTGAAGTGGAAAAAGGTTAAGCTTTTTTGAAGTTTTCCTGTTCAGCCAGGAAAACATTGCTGCAGTTATCAGGTAATCGAAGTGTTAACGTGATGCTGTCAGAAAGGCTGGATGAATTTGCTCCTGTTGGCCTATATTTGGCTGCTGAGTGAGCTGCACAATTGCAGTTTCCAGGTTAAGAAACTCTCTGGCAGTCGTGGGAGTTCCTCTTTAGAAGCAGCTCTGCTAACATGCAAAATCAATGTCACTGAAGTTTTTGCTTATGTTACTGCCTCCGACACTGTTTGATCCTTACATAAAAGAGACATTTGTCATTTGACAGGGCTAAGACTGGGAAAGGTGTGGAGGCTTCCCTCAGCTGTGTTGCACAAACGTCTGCACTCTCTGCCTGCCTAAGTTCTCTTGGTATGTTTTCATTGCCACGTCTGGGTCACCGGGGGGGCCTCCCCTTGCTCTTTGACTTTGGTGAATTATTGCCCCCATCCTGATGAGTTTGAAGGGTGATTCTCAATCATTTTCCCAACTTTGGCAATGGGGAGAATGCTGGACCTCCCTGGCTGTGTTTCAGTTCATTTTCTCCTCCTTTTTCTTTTCCTTTCTCTTGTTTCTTCTTCTTCTTCTTCCTGCAAGTAATGACCAGTCCCCGTGTAACTCTCTCCCCCTTTCTTGGTGCCCTGGCCCTTCTCTCCTGGCTGCCACCCAACCTCAGAGCTCACACCTTCCAGTACTAGAAAGGTGTGAGTTATATGGAAAAGCCACCCAATGGTCCTCTGGAATTTCAGCATTTTTACCCCCTGGACCTGACGCAACTGCTGCCCAGACAATTGGAAAGAAATAGCCCAACCCAAGCCCAGAACTGGAGAAACTCCTGTTCTCTCAGTGACCAACTAGGCTTTGGTGTTGTTTAGTGGCTGTGTACCTTTGATCGATTTTTATTTTCAATTCTGGGACATGCTTTTTCTAGAGACCAGTGTCTTTCACGTACGGGAGCTTAGCCGACAGGTAACTTGTACAGATCCTAGTGGTCTTGTCTCAGGTTATAGGCACTCAGAAAGAGGTGTCTTTTAATTGTTTGTTGGGGGTGAGAGTTTTGTTACAATGTCTATCACATTTTTTAGTAAAAAATGAATAGTGATTGTTTTTTTCCCCCTCTAGAGCTCTTTGTAAAATGCCCTCTTTCCTCATTGCCATAAATGTGTTCTTGCATAAATCTCAGGGTAAGCTCATGTCTTCTAGAACTTCCTCAAATCACATGACTTTCCACTCCTTGTATTGAAAATATTTCAACTTTTACATAGCAATTTAAACAATATCCCTTTAAAAAGGAAATGGATGCTCATTTCTAGAGAATGAGAAAGTATACAAAACCACAAAGAATAAAAATTAAAATCATCCATAATGATAATAAAGCTGTGTCCTATTTCCTTTGTTTTGAGAGCAAGAGTGCCTTTGTTGGGTAATCATATACTTGTTATTGTCACTGGAGATTGTGGGATTTGGCAAGCAAGTTTTGAGAAAGAGAAAGGTGTTTTGATACCCTATAACATATTTGGATCTTCTGAGTCAGTTAACACCAGCATTTATCCTTTTTGCTCCGTGGTTAGACATTAACAACCTGAGTGGTGGGCATTCTAGGTTGTGTCTAAGAAATCAATGTTCTCAACCATGGTGTCCCCACTGGATATGAAAAGGAATTTTTAGCTAATAATAGTTAAAGTAACACAGTTTTAAATAATTTACTTTGTTTTAAAATTATAATATATTCCAGAGTGAGTAATAATGCTATCTTCGACTTTCACATTCTGATACACCTTCTTCAGTGGGAGAGGAAGGGGTGAGTATGCACCGGCCCCCAGCAGGCCCGTGGGGCCATATTGGTGTGAACATCATTTGGGTTGTTTGCTGGGTCGGAAGAGACACCGAAGTCTGCTGCGGGAGGTCACGCGTCCACTATTCAGGCCTTCCTTCAGAGGCTGTGGTTCACTTCCATTAGAGAATGACCTCCTGAACCTCTCTAGTAGGTGGTAAGTAGGAAAGAAGGTGGCAGTAGAACGTGGAATATGGGGGTCCGTGTACTTTAATCCAACCATGATAGACTGGGTTTCCAAAGTTGAGATTCAGTTGAGATTATTATTCTATATGTAAATGGCACATGAAACAAACCACCATGGGTTATATTTAGATACTGGTTATCAATTGAGCCAGTTTTCAGCGGGAAAACAGAGAAAGGCCTCCTGCAGAGAAAATAGCTGAGTGCTGTCCATTCGATACATGGAGCCATTTCTGACAGGAGGCAAAGGCTGGCATTATTCCTCTGGCTTTAGTCACACTGAACAGGAAAGCTCACCCTTGCCATTGCTGGGACTTTCTCTTCCTTGCTCCACAGCTTTCATTCATTCATTTTTCCCCTCTTTGACTTCTACAGAATCCACTCCCCTGTAGTTGCATGTGGGTTTTTTTTTTTTTTTTTTTGGTGGAGAATAGCTATGCTGGAACTAGAAAATTCTTTCTCCAAGTGGACAATTTGGACTTAACTTGAGACCTTTCAGGAACAGCTATCCTACATTTTATGTGAACACAGGAGAAACTCCTAGTCCCCCAACTCTCCACTCTGCTGCCTTTTTAAATTGATACACAATGATGGTGCATATTTATGGGGTACGTTTGATATTTGATAATTGTGTACAATGTGTAATGATCAAATCAGGGTATTTAGGATCTTCATCACCTCAAACATTTCTCATTTCTTTGTATTGGGAACATTCCAAATCTTCTCTTCTACCTATTTTGAAAGATATAATAAATTATTGTCAACTATAGTCACCCTACTGTGCTAGCAGACACTAGAACTTATTCCTTCTATCCAGCTATATGTTTGTACCCATTAACCACCTTCCCCTCCCCTTCCAAGCCTCTGGAAACCTCCACTTTACCCTTCACCTTCATGAGATCAACAGACGCCTTTTGTTTCTTCCACAAGGCCTTGTTCGACCTTCTTCCCAGGGGAAGGGCAGGTGTTCTTCTAGTTTGCACTGTCCCTTGCGGCTTGTTTGTTATCCTGAACTAAGAAAGTTGAAAATCTTGTATTTGGGAATCCATTTCTTATAAAGCATCTACCTTTGCCTAATGATCTAGGAGGAGCTCTGGGCAATTAGGTTAAAGTTATAGCATCGTGGGGAGGGCCAGGCAGGGAGGAAGTCACACTCTGAGTGTTGCTATGTGGGGGAGGCTGTGAACATGGGGAAATGAGCCCAAAGGGCAAGGGAGTGGGAGACATGGTGAGTCCTCTGGAATGGACAAGCAGAATTGGCACAGAGCAGGGGCCCTGAGCCCACTGCTGGAAGTTGCAAGGAGCAGAGGCCTCAGGACTTGAGGCTGTGGGGATTTACTGCATGCCTGCATGGGGAGGTAAGTCTGTATCCAAGACACTAAGGCCTCATGGGGACACAGTGGGTCCTCTCATTCCAAATCAGCTTAAGTGGTGTCTTCCCTCCTCTACTGCCACTTCCTACCGCTACCTTTCCCTTCTCTTGCTCCCAGTCTCATATGACTTTTGCCTCCTGTGCCTCCTAGGCCTGTGGCTTTTGCTCACTGCCTCTTCTTTCAATGCCCACTTGCAGCTGTCCCTGCTTCTGCAGCCCAGCTTGGGACAGCAGATCTGACTGGACCCGACTGCGCAGACCTTCCTTTGTGTCGAGCACGTGTGTCTACAAGTCGGAGCTGAACTGCTCCACACAACGAAGGGAAGATGATTCTAGTTTCTGGGGGAAATCTTGCAGAGGCAAAGAGAAAGCCTCCGGGTCATGGAATGGCTGAGGGGAATTTGGGAATGTGCATCTCAGATTCTTAGTCTGTGACTGCCATAAATCTCTCCTCCCGTTCCCCTTGCTAGTGCTTGCTAAGTATTTTGTGGGGGTGACGTTGAATACAGGAGGGGATCAACAGGATGCAGCCCAGAAACAGTATATGAAAGGCTGGAGCCCAGAAGCAGAGGGTAGCAGGGGAGGATGTGGCTGGAATTGCAGGGGAGACTTTGGATGCTCAGAGCTGCAAGGCATCAACCTTCGTGTTGACATCACCCAAGTCGCCAATGGACAGGGAAGTTCTACGTAACCTGTAGATGTCATATAAAATACAGTGTCTGGGTATAAAGCGGGGCCACCAAAGGCACGCTGAGAATGGACGTTTGGTCCAAAGAGCTGGACCAAGGGTGAAATCGGGAGGCCAGCGCGGGGGAAGCAAGATGGCGCCTGCACAGTGGACAGACCCACAGAGCTGAGAGGGTTCCAGAGTTGCTGGCATGTGGAGTTGGGGACTTTTGTATGGGAATGGCCTCACCAGTGGGTAGAAGGCATCCCTTAGTGACACTGCAGTGATTGGGGAAAGGGAAGCAAGAATGATGGAGAGAGAACCAGACACTCAATTTCAACACACCCAAATTCTCCCTGATGGAGCCGGTTGGGTGACGTGATAAAATGCCTAAGAATAGTGCCCTCCGCATCCATTCTCCTGCCTTTCTCTCTTCTAGTTCAGTGTCTCCACTTCCTTGCTCCCTTGGACCCTCTGTGAAAGGCAGACGGACGCTTGGAGAAGGCTTTGCTAAAACCCAGCCTTGCTACCTGCCATGAACATGAATGGATGGACACAGGATGGAGGCTGCAGAGGGGACGTTTGCTGCTGCATTGGTGCTGGTCACCTGCCTCCTTCTGGCTGTAATAGGAGTCCTGCAGCTTAAAAACCCTGACTGCTGATTTGGAAATTTACCGCATGTGGTGATTGATAATAGAAGCTTTCAGGAACAAATAAAAAAAGGGGGAGGGGATGGCAAGCTAGTGCTTGGAAACGTGGGTAAATGCTCAGATCCTGAAAACCAGGATGATTAAAGCTCTAACCATTCATCTTCACCTGAGTAGGGTTCTGATGTCCTAATTCCCCATGTCTGTGTCACACGTAGGGGGACAGAGACATAGGGAAGGAAAATAGCCTCGCAAGCTCTCAAGTTCATCTTGGTATCATTTTCCCAAGAGATACAGTGACCTGGTCACCTCTGGTGCTTATTTTGAACCAACCGATGGCAGAAAAGTGAAGCCTGACCATTCACATAAGCTCTGCCTCCTACAGTCATAGCAGCCACTTGACCATTCCCAGGAAGATGTCGCTGTGGCCATTGGGCCATCCGAACAACTGAATGAGGGAAGTTAAAAAAAAAAAAAAAAAGGCAAGACATTCTGTCTGGCAGGGGAAGGCTTTTTTGTTTGTTTGGTTTTCTTGTCAGCCTTTGCAGCAGGGTCGCTTCCCACACTTGGAGTCTTTCGTCCTCTTCGAACACTTTTCTAGATCCTCGGCTCGGCTCCGTTAGAGATTTTTTTTTTTAGGGTCCATGCAGTGGCTCAGATTTTAGTGGAAGTACGTTAGATGGGACCAAGCTTCATTTATGCTGAGTTCAGGCTGAGTGATGCGGTCTGTCCTGCTCATCGCTGTCAGGGAAGGAAGGAAGGAGGCATGGAAGCAGGGAGGGAGGGAGGGAGGGAAGGGAGGAGGAGGGAGGGAGGGAGGAGGAAGGAAGCAACCCACAGCGACTATCATGTATAACGCATTCAGCAACAGCTTTAGCATACTGGAGGGCATTTACAGTCTGGAACAGTGAGTTCTAAAATTCAGCTGCACAGTTGAAACACTTGAAGAACTTAAAAAAAAGTACTGATGCCTAAGCCCCGTTCCCAGAGATTGCGATTCAGCAGGCCTGGGGTGGAGACGGGCATCAGCATTTTCAGGGTTCCCCTGGAGACTGCGATGTGCAGCGGGGGTTGAGAATCACCGTCCTAGACGGGTCCCTCCCAGCATCCAGGAACAGCTGTTTGGAATCGAATCTTTGGAGAATGGAGTTTTTCACATTGTGAAAATGTTGGGAACTCGTGGGCGGAGGCAGCTGAAAGCAGAATAACATGAAGGGTGTTGATGCCAAACAAGGTGACTAAAACGTCCTTCACCCCGGCCCTGGGGAAGCGGAGCATTGATTTCACCCTGGGGGTTCAGAAAGCAGAATCCTCACCACACCTGGGGAGAGCAGCCTCGCAGCACACCCAGCCTCTTTTACTCTGCCGTTGTTGTGTTTTCTAAGCTTTATGATCTGTAGTTTGGTTTCCCCGAACTGACCTGCCCCCCTAGGAAGGGAGCGCCCTGTACAGGCAGCTGGTCTCAGTTCTCGGGCCAGGAATACAGGAGAACCTTATATAACCCTGCAACTGAGCTCTTGGAAAGAAATGCCTGCCTGATGTGAAAATGCTTGATGAGAGGTGAACAATTAGGGAGGACGGGGCTCCGTTCCCAGGCTGACTTGGAGCGAGTGGGGATGGGCGTGTAGGGTCTCGGCGTCATTGTGGAGCTGTGTTCATTCCTGACTCATCTGTGGCTCACACATGACAGGCTCACGCTGATGTCTGAACAGTTCATCCTGAGGCAAGGATTCTGTTTCTATCTTGGTCTTGCCCTGCAAACTCAGTTTTGGTATTTGAGAGGATTTGCTAACAATGGAATCCTTTTGTGGATCAGTCTTTTCCTTTCTTGTTTCATTTGTGATGGTTATCTGGCATCTGCTCTAACTCCCCAGCCCGTCATTCGCAAACAAGAGGAGCAGTTCTCCCGTCTTAGTCCTTGTACACATAAAAGGTACTCAGCTTCCCACGGCCTCAGTGTTCTCGCTAAGGAGGAGACTTGACTGCTATTCTATTCCGCAGCATAGAGCTGGGGCACGCTTGATACTGGTGCAGGGCTAGAGAGTTGGCCCAATTAAAAACCACTTGGGTACTCTAAATAGATCTATTAATAAAAGGGAAGCCACACTGATCCAAAGTTGTAGTTTATAAACCCATTTCATATAAGATGACACTGTGTCTTCTCCTGCAATTGTTCAGTTGTTCATTTTAGTACAATTCAGGTCTCTTTGCTTTTGGGTCCTACGTGCTGGATTTTCTAGGCTCTGGCTATCTTGGACTAATAATATAATAATAATATGATAACGGAAATCGCTTCCATTTTTGAAGACTTTCTATCAGGCACTGATGTCAGGGCTTTCCTTACGTTGCATTAATCTTCGCATAGCGTCAATGTGGTCAGTAGGACTGTCAGTACGGTTATCATCATCCCCCCATGGTGCAGATGAGGGGATCACGGCTCAGAACGTTCTGGGGATTTCCAGGGCTGGTAGACTTGGGATTCACATCTACACCATTCTGACTCCAGACCTTACTCCTGCCATTGTGTATTCTGAGATGACAAGGGTGATCTCGCCCGATCACAGCGCTTTCAAATCCATCTGGGTGATGGGCGAGTCTCAAATTTACATCTCTGACATAGGGCCTCCCTGAGCTTGGGGATGGACTGCCTACCCCCCTGCCACCGCCACCACTACTTGGATTTCTAACGGGCACCTCAGAAGCGACCTGACCTGCTCAGAGCTCCAGATCACCCCCTCCCTTCATAAGCATGTTCCTCCCTCAGTCTCCCACCTTGATAAACTGGTCTCCATTTAGTTACCCAGGCCGAGGTGTGGGAGTTGACCTTGACTCCCCTCTTTCTTTCATAGCCCACAGCAAAGCCAACGGGACCACCTGCCTCCAGACCACCCCACTGCAGCTGCCCCGCTCTCAGCACGGCCCTCGGTGCGTCAGCTTTGCCACTCCCTTGCTCAAAATCCTTCGGTGCCCTCTTGTCTCATTCAGAGGGCGCCAGTTATTAAGTTCTTGCCTTCCAACCCCAAGTCCATCCTTCTACACTTGACTCTATGTTGCCGGGGCTGGGCCCCTGGAACCACATATCTGCTTTGTCCCCGGGCTCCCTGTTGGGCTCAGCTAGGAGGGCGTGCTAGAGAGGGCAGCGACTTGCTCTTTCCTGCTGTGTTTCCCGTGGGTTTCCTGTCTGCCTGCAGCTCCTGTGAGGGCACCCCAGTGCCACTGCTTCATTCTGGCGGTGGCAGTGCCTTCCTGCGGCAACAGGTAAATCCACTTTGCAATTTTCCCCACACTCAATCTTTCACCAGTCTCATCGTACCTATTCAGGGACACCAACACTGGCCGCCATTGTCCCCTGTTTGAGATCTGAGTTCCGGCCCATGGCATGCTCTTCTGAGCTTCTACATTTTAATAATCCAACACCTTTCCTTTGTTCCACCAGCCCTAGGGGTGGCAGCAGCTTCCTGCAGTCATTATCTTGAAGACAACGTAGAGTTCTCTTTTTACCCTTTCAGTTACCTTGTTAAGACTTTATTCCTAGTAAACAGCCCTTTATATTAAATTAGCTCTGTTGAAATACCTGGTGTGGCTTCTGTCTCCTGACTGGGCCCTCCCTGATGTGCTTAGTCAAAGCCAAAATCCTTAAAATGGCTCCTAAGGTCCTAGGTGACCTGGCTTCCCCACCGCCCCTCCTGTCTCAGCTTCCTCCGCTGTCTTCTAGCTCCTCCGACCCCTGCTGTTCTGCCAATACCCAGCCCCTCTCCTCCTTCGGGATCCCTTTGCCTGAAAAACTCTGCCCCACAATCTTGCACGGCTTCTCTTTCACCTTCTCGGGTCTCCCTGAAATGTCACCTCTTCAGCGAGACCTTCCCTGACCACCCTACATAGTCCATATCCCCTAATCCCTGGTGGTTCCTATCCTTCTTGATCAGCCTTGTTTCTTCTGTGGCACCTCTTGCCACCTGGGAGTCTATCCACAATACTTGTTTATTTGTTCATTGCCCATCTCTTCCTAGTTAGAATACAACCTCCAACAAGGCAGAGACTTTTCTTACTTTAGTGATTGCTACATCCTGAACTTTACAGCAATATCTGGCATGTAGCGATTGCTTGATAAGTATTTGTTGAATGAATAATAAAATTGAAGTTTTGGACTCTCAGGACTAAGACTCCCCCAGCCCCAGGCCTAGTGCCATAGGGGGAATCCTAAAGAGGGTGCTGGCCTCATAGGAAAATGGCTGTGGGTGCTTTCTGCACCCACATGTGAGGGGAGCAGGATTGGCAGTGCCACCCCCACAGTTTGCATGGGTTTGGGGCATACTTTTGACGAGTGAGTAATGTCTTTTCTCCCCTTCCTCCAAATTTCTATTGCCAGATGAAAAAAACCTGTTAACAAAATTAAGAAGCTGCTGAGTCTATGGTATCTCAACTTTACCCTCAATTTCCACTCTGAATGGCTTTTGAATTGACAGACACAGAGGCACTGCTTTATTATTAATAGAATGCCACCCCGAGAGCTTTATAGAACCTCCTGAGCAGTTACCAGCTCCTCCGAGACTCATTCATAATGAAAGAGCCTGGGAAAGTGGGTTATTGGCCTTTCATTGTCATCTGCGTGGAGACAGGGTCTGCGAGGGTGGGTCTGCTGTGTGGATGGCCACACCTGGCTTCTAAGATGGGGCTGAGCTCCTTCACCCAGGAGGGCCAACAACATTTTTGGACCAGGAGGAACAAGAGGGAGATTTAGCAATTACTGGAACCCAACTTCTCAGGGTTGGAGGTTGAGTCGACCCTAGACCCAGTGCACTCCGGGTCCCACCCCTGCCCTGTTGGGTGTGGGGAAGCTCCCTGGGTCACCATAGCAGCTGCTGGGTTCTCACTACCGAGGTCCATCTGTTCAGTCTTGTTTGCCTTGGATTTCAGCCACTCGGGTTTCAGAAGGTGCTGAGCTGGCCAATGTTCTTGGCCCCAGAACACAGGTGTGATTGGTGCCATGTAAATGTTAGTGGCAATTATGGCTGCTGATTTGAGAGGAAGCTGAACACGCTGGCTTTCATCGGGTCAGCTTTGCTTGGCCAAGTGCAACTTTCCACTTAGGAAAATCAGAGCTGAATTCTTGATCCAGACAGATTCTTTCAAGGTGTTGTGTTTCTGCTCTCAGATAACTAAGCAAGACAGCCCTGTGAAGTTGGGTGCTATCTGCCCTGTCATTGAACTTGGTGCCCTGTAAAAGGACATTCTTAAACACCAAAACCCGTCACTCCAAGGGTTTAGATTTGGCTGTTTTGACTCCAGACTTTTCTCTGTTTAGAGCTACTACAGACTTAGTTTATTGTGCTATATCGGGGTCTCTCTCTGTGGCCCGGGCTGGAGTGCAGGGGCATGATTGTAACTCACTGCAGCCTTGAACTTCTGGGCTCAAGTGATCCTCCTACCTGTGCCATATTCAAAACTAAAAATCTGAATTATGCTTTACCTTTTAAAATGTAGGGAGAATGTAGGTAGCAAGTAATGAATAACCACCCTCGGAATACCTGGTGCTGTGCTAGAGAAACACAAAACCAAACACTTGGTTACTGTCCTCAGGAAGCTTCCACTGTATTTAGGGAAATAAGAGACACATACACTTGCATATACATTGAAACAAGAATATACATAAGCATTCAAATGTCTGTAGAGACAGGAGTGCTGTAGAAACTCAGAGAAGGAACAGAAAATTGTAGACCCGTGTTTGTGGGGAAGGCTTCATTGGAATGTGACGTGGCCTTGAGAAATAGTGGGATTTACATGGATCAGCAGAAGGGGAAATGATGGCAAGGCCAGGAGGGCCAGAACAGGGTTTGGTGGCAAGAATCTGTGCAGTATCTGTGGTGTGCTGCGAGTGGATGAGCACTCTCCTAGGGAGTCATTAGGAGGGAGAAGAGCAGATGGGAAGGACAGAGCATTGGAGGACACCCAACCTGGTCGGGTAGACAGGATATGTGCATAGAAAGAGATGAGCCAGACTGTTGTTTGTGCAATTTAAAATATTAACAGAAGATTCAAAGGAGAAAAGATAAGGTGTACTTGGCAATGTACCTTAGAAGCCAAATGAAAGGTATAAATAAGAGTGCATCAGGGCCTCAGCAGAGGAAGGAAACGCCCAGGGCAGGTTTGCAGAGGAGTGTTGAAGGGGAATAGGTCTTGGGGCTGGGGAGAGGAAGGGTCGGAGGCAGGAGGAAGGGATGTATGCAGAGAAAGGGGCCCCAAAGGCAAAGCTTGCTCTGGAAGATCTCTGGCTGCTCGATGAAGGAGAAGGGTATTCGGCCAAGATCGGGGTCTTAAGACAAGATGAGAAGCTCTGTGACAGTCATGCTGGGGAACAGAGTCAGGGAGTGGATGAGGGACAAATATCAGGTCACTGAGCACCTGCCAGGACCAAGCTGTATTTGGAAGGCGGAAGCTTCTGGGGGGCTGGGTCTGGGGGTTATGGATCCTTTTCCAGGTATGTTTTATGGGGCTGACTTGAAAAGAGGGCCTGGGAGGATGAAGTCTTGGTTGTTGATGAAGGTGGCATTTATACAGCTGTATACAGGACCTGACAGGCACAGGGAGAGGGAGGAGGGCCTGCTGGGTTAGGAGACCGATGCAGAGATGGAGCCAGTCTGGTGCTGGTGAGGTCCCGGGGAGACCTTGCCAGTCAACATGGCAACAAGCTGAGCAGAAGAAAATAAGGGAAGCTGGAGGGAGTGTATTTAAGAAGAAAGCAGAATATTAAGTGTTTTCTTTGGTACTTCTTCACATAAAGGAAGTTAGGTTAACAGTAGCATGAATAATATGGCGATGATAAGACAACTAACTTAGAAGCTCTTGAAACAAACCGTTCTCCAAATATCTTTAGATTTTCTTTGCTTTTTGTCCCAACTCATTTTATTAAACACCCTTTAGTTAATATTCTGATAGATGTTATAGAGCATTGAAAGAGCAGGGATTAGACTTAGTTTGGAAACTCAGCTCCCTCATTTCCTCATTGCGAGATCTTGGGCAAGCTACCTAACCTTGGTTTTCTCATCTATAAAATGGGAATAACAATGCCTTTGTTGTGGAGCTGTTGTGAAGATACACATCAGGTTCCAACAAATAGGAGCTACGTTATTTTAAAATTAGAATTTCAGAGGAGTCTGTGTGTTCCAGTTCAGCTCTGTGCATTCTCCCCACATGTCTCCTGTCTCTTTCTCATCCCTTACTCACTTAGGAGACGTGTCTGCTTAGATTAGTGCTTGGGAGTATGGAGTGCGGAACCCTGGCAAGCCAGCCCGCATTTTCAACAAGTTGCTAATTATACCACTTTAAGCACAACAAGAGAAGAAGGAATTAAGCCCATGAGTCGGAGCCATTTGGCAAGTCCCAACAATCTTCTTAGGCCAGTTGGGATCCTTCTCTCCTAGACTCACACCCGCCTTGATGACGATCTCCTCCCACGTCGACTGAGTCAGGGGTCGCTGTGTGCTGAGTGATGTGGCCTTTTTGCTGGGAGGGAAGCGGGCAGCACCGTTCAGGGACACGAAAGCGGATGGCAGCGATGCTGTGGGAAACAGGAGGAGCTCTACCAGCACGACGTCCGCGTCAAAACCACGCGGCCCCGAGCTGTGCTTCCAAACATAACTCACATCTGTGAAACGTATCAGGGAAAATTAAATGAGTCCAAGCAGGAAACAAGTTCAAATATATTTGGAAGATGTTAAAGAAAGGGAAAAAAAAATCTCCAAGAAGCCTGATCTCACCTTTCACTTTTTATATAAAACATTTTGCTTCTCTGGTTACATCTTTTCTTGAGGTGTATTAACAACACTGTGTTCATTTGCCAACTATGATATTTCCTTTTTAGTACTGTATGTAGGGTGAAGTTCAAGTTTCTAGTTCCTTGACAAGTTCTAGTTGCTTGGCATAGGGCATAGGGGTTTGGCCAGGATTTTGTTTTCTCTAATTTAATTTGTCTAAAGCACAAGTAAAGACTTCAGGGGCCGAGGCCAAGAAGTCAGGCTTCATATTTGCCTAAATCTTTTTGCCTGTGGATCTCAGATCCTTATGTCACTAGCAGAGTACTTGAGAGAACACAGGTTTACGCTGAAAAATGATCCTAACGTAAACATTTCCATTGTGCGAATTTGATAAAGAAAACTACCTTATTTATGTTGTCCCTGATTTCTTTGCTTTTATCATAAACCCTGGAGACTTCATCACTTTAAGAAGCAACCAAAATGAATATGAAGTTTCGTCATATAAAAATACTGCGGCATACAATTTTGCCATGCACAGGCATGCGTTGCAAAACTGCCCATCGAGGTATAATTTTGGTGCTTATGCACAGGAAGGGGAGGGAAAGGGTTGTTTATTAAAAGTTCAATATAGGCATCTCTTGCTATTTGACCTCTTGCCATCCACATTTTCCTTCCCAGTACTCAGGAGCCAAATCGATTCAGACAAATCCATCACTCTCCGAAACCTCACTTCTTGTTTTCTGAAACTCAGGACCCAAATAGTTTTCTTCCTCTCCAAACCCACTGCCCAAACACTCACTATGAGAACTCAGGGATCACATAACTTTGGATGAAGGATACTTTTCCCTTCTTCCTGCTTATTAGAAGCCACTCATTTATTGTAGAAAATTAGGAAAGCACAGAAAAGAATAGAGATAACAAAAATGACTCATTATCAGAGATATAATTCCGAGTGCTAATTTGCTGGTAATGGTTTGTGTCAGCGAGTGAGGAACGCATTTCCTTTGTCTGTTTCATTTCCTCCTCACCCTCCCTGACTCAGAGACATTCAGAATCCATGGGAATTAAAAAATGATAGTTGGTTGATGGCTCTGCATGTTCGTTTGAATGTCTGTCTGTGTCTGGCCAGCACGTGCTGTGTGCACTGAGGTTCTCCTGTTGCCAGCCTTCTGCACCTGAATTTGGATGAGGACGCTCAGCCTTCTCGTGGTGGCCAGCTTCCTGTTGCTCTGCCCAGGTGCTTTAGGACGGTCTACTAGGATGGTTTCTCAGGGTGACATTTGTAGCCACAGGACCCGTGAAAGCGTGCGATCGATCACTGACAGTATCCCATCTCCCTACTGGTAGACAAGGATAAAAACGCCTCTTTGAGATACGGCTTGAAATCTAAGCATCAGGACAGTCAGAAATGAAAGTGATGCAGAACTGATGGCACATGTTGACTTAAAAAAATACAGTTTCCCCCAAGTGCTTAAAAAATAACCACCACTGTTATCTGGTGTCCAACTGAGTGTGTGAGCAAAACAAAGCCAGATGCAGTTGATTAACCCCAAAGCTTCCTTATGCAACCCTGCCATGGCCAGTTTCCCTACTGCACTTACTTTCTCTAAATAGGCTTCCTCAGTTTCATCTGTACTCCTTTTGGTGATGCAGCCACAAGTGAAGGAGCAGGAGATGGAGAATCCGGTCAAATGGTAGGTAATGTGGCCTTGGTGCAAAGGCAGTTCTCAATCCGGTATGTCTGCCTGTTTCCACCTCTGAACACAAAGGTTCATGCAGTCCGTGACTCCCTCCAAAGCAGCTGTTTGCAAACCTTTCTCTCGTCTGGCTTTCTGCAAAATGGCATGCCCTCTGATAGTGGCCCCACTCCTGGCTAGGGTTCAGGCCACCACTGGGTATCTGCAAGGCAATGAGAAAATGGTTCCTCCTCTGAGCTGATGAATCCTCTGGGCAAAAAGGCAGACAGCGCCAATTTGTGAAGAAGAGGCAGTTTCCTTCAGTTGACTGCAGCCCTGCTCAAGGTGGAAAGAGGAGTTGGCTTTAGCTCCTGCATGTGCCCTTCTAGTCGTATGTGGCAGCCCCTTTAGGGTAACTGAGCACTTAGCAGAAGATACTCTGGATGAATTTCTGATCATGCACAGACACCTGTCACGCATGGAGCTCTGAGTTCCTGCTTAACACTCTCACCATTCCTGTCCACGCAAGGCAGGATATTGGCTTCATAGACAAGCAAACAGAAGCCCAGAGAGGGAAACAGCTTACCTGGAGGCCCATGTAAGCCAGCAATCCTGCCAAGGCCAGAGCGCTGGTCTTTTAACTGGTTCTATAAATCCCTCAGTGGAACTCAACTGAGATTTAATTTAGTTTTTAGGTCTTGGCAAACTGGATGGCGTGTGTTTGTGTAGGCTTGCGCCATTTAAAAGGTTCTTGGAGTTTAGATCTTGCATGTAATTTGCTACATTAGCTTTGGGCAAAAATATTTGCTTTTTGGTCCTTTGTGGTTTCAGTTCCTTGTCAGCATTGACCTGGCGTGTTAGAAAGAGCTCTACTGTGGAATGCAGCAGGGGATGGGAGCTTCGGGGAGAGTGAGTGCGGTAATGCTTATTCCTAATGGCAGCTTTTCAGACTGTGGGACTCAGATTGGTTGTTTGTTTATATATTTTGGATATTACACAATTGAGATTAGGAAGCTGAAGTGGATCAAATGAAGCCTTTTAGGTTTGGCTTAAGGTTGGGAAAATGTTTTCCTAATACATTAGATTAAGTAAGAGATCACTATGATTTTTTTTGTTCAAAGTGACATTCACGACGTTGTAATTGTCCCAACACTTCAAAGTTTGGCCATCTGTGGAGGTGAACAGAACCAGGATGGGTTATTTCAACCAAAAATTTTGCTTTCTTCTTGTATTCTCTAGAATGTTAACACATTTTAGCACTGGAGAATGGATTACCTAGTAACTAGATCTAATCCCTGTATATTTCTTTGGGATAAGCAAGAGGTAGATATTATGCCCCTATTTTACTACAGGGATAGTTGAGGCACAGAAAAAGAAATAACTGGTTAAATCATATGCTGAATCTCAAAGCAGCACCTGGGCATTCTGGGGATAGTCTGTGAGGATAAATCCTGCAGCTATGCTAATTTTCAGCCTCTCTCTCTCTCTTTCTCTCTCTCTGTCTAAAGCCAAGGCTAACACTCTTGTTTTGGTAGACCGTGAAATTCCGTTTCCCTTGTTCCTGCACCATTGCCAACCTCCTAGTTGAATTTTCAATCCCAGCATATATGCACTGGAATGACACCATATGGGAAGGATTAGGTTCTAAAGTCAGCATGGAAGGTGAGAATCTATTTTAAATACATTTTTTAAAACTTATCCTTAAAAAGTCTTCATTTGCCCATTTTGTGCAGCATGTGTAGTTTAGAACATTGGTATATACAACAATACATATGTAGTTAAGACTATGTAAGCAACATTTAATTTTATAGTGCCATATTGTTAAACATTAGCATCTCGGCAAGAGGCTCTAAGAGGGAAGCAGGAACAAATACCGATTTCGGGCAGGATAGATTCACATCTCTCATCTCCTGCTCGCTACAGGACATTTGTTTATTGAATGAAATGGCTGGTAGAATCCTCCACATAACTGGAAAATTTCTTCTCTCTCCTCCTCTCTCTTTCACACCACCCTGTCTCTCTCTCTTTTTTCCTGTCTACTTTTCTCCCCTCAAATATACAAATAGTTGAATTTATATAAGTTAAATATGCATGTGATGTCATTTTACTGTATGTTTCACAAGTGACAGCTGTAAGTCAATGGATGTCATTATAAAATATTCACATGCTACACATCTGATAATGGGCTGTTAACCAGAATCTATTTAGAACTCAGGAACATCAGCAAGAAAAAATCAAACAACTCTATCAAAAATTGGGCAAAGGACATGAACAGAAACTTTTCAAAAGGAGACAGAATAATGGCCAACAAACATATGATGCTCAACATCGCTAATCATTAAGGAAATGCAAATCAAAACCACAATGAGATACCACTTATCCCCAATGAAAATGGCCTTTATCAAAAAGTCCCAAAACAATAAATGTTGGCGTGGATGCAGAGAGATAGGAACACTCATACACTGCTGGTGGGACTGCAAACTAGTGCAACCTCTGTGGAAAGCAATACGGAGATACCTCAAAGAGATACAAGTAGATCTACCTTTTGATCCAGCAATCCTGTTACTGGGCATCTACACAAAAGAACAAAAGACATTCTATAAAAAAGACATCTGCATTTGAATGTTTATAACAGCACAATTCACAATTGCAAAGATGTGGAAACAACCCAAGTGCCCATCAATACATGAGTGGATTAATAAAATGTGGTATATTGTATACCATGGAGTTCTACTCAGCCTCAAAAAACAATGGTGATATAGCAGCTCTTGTATTTTCCTGGATAGAGCTGGAACCCATTCTACTAAGTGAGGTATCCCAAGAATGGAAAAATAAACACCACATGTACACACCATCAAACCGATTTTAACTGATCAGCACGTAAGTGCACATATAGGAATAACATTCATTGGGTGTTGCGCAGATGGGGGGGGAGGAGGGGATGGGTGTATACATACATAATGAGTACAATGCGCACCATCTGGGGGATGGACACCCTTGAAGTTCTGACTCAGGGGAGGGCAAGGGCAATACATGTAACCTAAACATTTATGCCCCCATAATATGCTGAAATAAAAAAATATATAAGAATAAGAAAAAGAAAAAGGGAAGCTTGTTGCTTTTCGGTACTCATTCGCAGGAAAACACCGTTTTGGATGTGATGTTTTTATTGGAAGAATCGGCCTATCATTGGACTATGGGTGTATTGTTAATGCTAAATTAATAGTTTATGTGGGGATGTTAAATTGTTTAAGCCAATGAGAGCAATGTCCTTTTGGAAAAACAAGGCTAACATTCTAGTCTGGGATGCACTATTTATGAGCAAGTATAACATTTTAAAAAGCATCCAGGGAAGAATTCTGGAGCTTAAACAACCGAGTATTATACAGCAGGGTCTTTACATCTAAACCCTGTTTTATCAGACCATTTGTCAGCAGACAGCCTCCTAGCTACCCCAAAGCATCAGTACTTTACAGCAAGGTGTGATGGAAGCAGCTGGGGTCGGAACTTTAAAGAAGTCACAGACCAGGAGAAATACTGTTCTGGAAAGAGTCATCTCTGAAGCTGATTCCAAGACCATCTGGATTGGGTGGTTATCTGTTTGCTCTCAGCTCCCTGCTCTGTTTTTTTATTGCATGAAGCTGACCCCTGTAGACACCCTTCCCAAGTGTTGTACAGCCAGGTTTGATGAATGAGAGTCATCAGAAGGGAGAAGATTAGGAGAAGCCAAGGGATTTCTCCCTCCCTCGTTTTCTGCTTGGGATAGTGTATTTGCGGGTAGCTGGGTCTCAGCTGTGGTTCTAGCTGTTATGGGACAATCCCTCCTGCTGGGCCACCCCAGGTCTGGGCACTGGTAACATCACTTCCTCCCTTCATTTCCTCGGCTCTAGAAGGGGCGGTGGCTTTTTGCCTTTGCTAATCTCTGGGTTGCCTTATAATTCCATCTGGGTTTTCTGTGTGTAGGGTTTTTTTTTCCAAGAAAGTTAAAATTGACAAATAAAAATCATATATATTTATGATGTACAACCTGATGCTTTGATACATGTATACATTGTGAAATGGCTTAATAAAGCTAATTAATGTATGCATTATCTCACATACTTATCTTTTGTTTTTTAAAGCTCTTCTAACACCTTTGTGTCAAGACCGCCATATTAACTTTTCTTTATTGAGCTCCCGATGTGGACTGGGTTTTGTTGTTGTTGCTGTTTGTTTTCACCAGACCCTGGCACTGATGCCCATTCACGTTCCAGCCCCCATTCTGGGTCCTGTTCTTGGCCAGATGTGTTTGCCTCTTGATCTGACCTTGGGCTTAACAAAACTTTTGCCCCTCACATACATCTTCCTATTGTTTTCTAGCCTCCATCTGGATGCTTGGGTCCTCCTCAGACTTGACGAAGCAGTCCTACTTGCCCTTCCAGTGGCTTCGATGCTGCAGCTCTCTCCCCAACACCTTCGTCTCCGTGGGAGCAAGAGAGAGACCACGTGATGCATGAGATACTGGATTTTTACAACCAGAAGGGTCGTTATTTGACCCAACTTCCTGTTTTCACCAATGTCACCGATGCCTAGAATGGGTAATAACTTCCCCAGGGTCATCAAGTTAATGGCAAGGAGGGAGGAGAAAAGGAAAATTTCACATTCATGTTTAGATAAATACCGTATCACCTTATTTACTGTAACATGTGACAGGATTGGAGACATGAAGATTGAAATATTGATTACCCAATGACCCTCCTCGTTGCATGTTCTTTGTCTTCAAGCAGATGTTTTGCACTGAGTGGGCAGAAATACTAATTAATCATATTTATTGATTGTCGCTAAAGGCAAGGCTCAATGCTGAACGCTTTGGAAAGGACATGTATGATAGGAAGTGACCGATGTCCCTTAAGAAACTAGCTCTCTAGAAAGTAGTATAACATATACACCAATGATGCATATGTATGTCATATAGAAACTATAAGGGGAGTGCAAATAAAGTGTTATTTGCCTGTGGAGGAGAGAGAAAGTTGCTTCTGGCTGGGCGGTATTAGAGAACACTTCACAGACCTGATAGTATTTAAGATGGACAGGAAAACACAGGTACTCTTTGACGATGTATGGCTGATGAGAAAGGCATTCAGGAGTGATCAAAAACAAGTAAGAAGAGAGTGAGTGGTTCAGTGTAGCTGGAAGGTGGATGACAATAATAATAACTATCATACTAGCATTGAATGCACTCCTACCATGTACCCAAGTCTTGTGCTAAGTGCTTTCCATGCTTTGTTTCAACCTACAGACAGGTATTGTCATTCCTGTTTTGTGGATGAGGAAACTGAGGTTCAGAGAAATTAAATAACTTTCCAAAGTCACCCAGCTAGCGCACGGTGGGGCCAGGATTCCACGTAGGCCTGCTTGATTGTAGATGTACTGTTAACTGCTAAGCCAAATGGGTAGGCTATAAAGAAAGGCAAGGGGATTTGTATCTAAAGGCATGAAGAGCAGATGTAGTACTGAGTTCTTAAAAAAGTCATTAAGAAAAATGAAAAGACCCATATTCCTGAAAAGAAGTTACTGCCACCGCATCCTCCCTAGAGCAGAGACTGTGAAACAGTTTTGACCCAACATCTTCATTAGTACATTTTTTAAAGCATATTCTCTTAATATAACGGATTAAGTCAAGATAAAATAAAAATATTTTAGAAACATGATTTTTATTCATTAACAATTTGAAAAACCATTTAGTATTTGCCATTAAGCTTATGTAAAGTTTTGTAAATCCTCAATTGGATATCTCACGAATTTAAACATAATTAGAAACATTGTAGATGTTTGCTTTCAAGTTCTGTATGCTTCTCTTTTGATGTCTTGCTAATCGATAATTTTATACCATTACTAGCTGATATTTCAGGTTACGATAGACACTGAGTGCAAGGTTCATTATTAATGATCGTAGGTGTAAGTCTTTATTTTGAATATGTTTTTAGAAAAACATTGAGAGTTTTTTATTGGCTAACTTTTTTTTTTTAACATTTTAATGTGAGCGATGAAGAGCTTGTCTAAGTGTGAGAGAAGTGTGGGTCTGGCCATTTTCTCATTGTTTGCTTGGCTTTGTAATATTCATAGTATTTTTTGACCTGTGGTGTCTCTCTGTTAATCTTTTACAGTTTTTTTCAATGATTCGAGGATTAATTTAGTTAAAATTACATATTGTAATGCATGTAGCCACTTAACTAGGCTCAAATAAATAGCAAAATGCTGAGAGTAAACCCAGGGCTGAGGATCCATACCACTTTCAACATGGCTGTGTTCTGGAATGCTCTTACTTCTCTCAGGAAACCTCCCTTATCTTAAGTATTGAATATTGGGTGAGAACTCTAGGTTAATCTGGATATAAAACACTGGTTAAGCTTAATTAATTTATTTTTAAAATAAAAGCACATAGTGATTGCCCAGTGATCTAAATTCCTGCTTCTAGTACGTTGAATAATCAAAACTGTATACCTTGCCCATTTCTCCATATGACTTAGGCTTCTGGAGAAAAACATGAAAGAAGGAGGTGACAAAAATATTCAGATATTCAGATTTCCTCTAGCAAAATCTGAGGTGTGACTCATTACCCATGAAAAAAATTCTCCTGGAGTTCCTTTGGGTATGACTGACTAAACGCTTCTCTAAGATGTGTTTCACATGTATAAATATTCATCATTTCTATATATTAGGGTTGAAAAACTCAAACATTTACAGGAAATTAAATCCTATTTTCATTAAAATTCCCCTGCTCAGAATCCTTAAAGTGGATAGCCCTGATATTTAAACTGGACTCTATTCTTTTCTTCATTCTGTTGACCAAAGTAATACTAGGAAAAGATGGGAATTGTCTGTTTACCGAAGTGATACCTATATCCTATATGCTAAACCAAACTCGGAAGCCTCGTGGATGAAATATCTACCTCCTGTGTTAAGGCCACCAGGTTCAATTCCTGCTGGGCTGGTAGTTTTTTCAATTAAATTTCCATTAACTTTTCACCTCTGTGTCATTAGACACTAATTCTTACGTGCTGCAAAGATGAAAGAGTAAAAGGAAATATCTGATTCATGCATCACATTGCTGACAAGTGAAATGTGACGATGACAACTTTTTAATGTGGGAGATAGGGAAGCCAGCAAGGGGACAGGTCTTTTAGACTGACACTGACCACGGCTGAGGAGTCGCGGCAGCTGCAGCACAGGAAGGCAATTTGGAAGATAGTGATCGTGCAGTGGAAGCATTCAGGATTCTAAACGCTGGGATCGGGGAATGAGCTGGGCAGACAGAATAGGCTTCGGAAAGCCTGAAACACCGGAGGAGGAGGTACCCGAATGGCATGTTAGTAGGGGAGGAGGTGGAGGGGTGCTGGCCGTTTGGAACAAGCTGTTATGAATGGAGAGAAAGAAGCCATTTTCACTGAAGGAAAGAAAAACTGGGAAGTTTAGAGGCATCCCACTTGGTCGATACATGTATTCTTAGATGACCTAAAGCTCAAGCAACGATACGTAAAAGATGTAGAAAGGCAAGTGGCCGAGAGGTACAAAAGAGCGGTTCATGCATTTAAACATAGATATGATAAGATTTCCCAAGACACAGATGAAGACTGCCAGAAACAGACTACAGGCTACAATTTTGCAACTAGGGAAAGGATAAAGGCAAAAGCCAACCCAAGAAAACCCAAAACATATGCTTGCTAATTGGCGGTGTGGAGAAATAGTAATAGTTGATGTTCAGGAAGGCTAGAGAAGGCTAGAGAGGACTTTTAAAGAAGGGCCCACATTCTATTGAGCTTCCATGAAAATGAAAGTACATAGTTTTTAGAATTCTGTTGCACAAATCTTAACCAAATGAACTTGGACACAAAACTTAAAAAAATAGAGGCAAAAGAGATTAAGGACAATTTATTCACTAGGGGCTTGCCTAGGTTTACATTTGGGGAGTTGGAAAGACTGGATGATGGAATTTTAAAATTATCCCATGTTTTACTTGGGAATACAAAGTAAAATGCAAATGATTGTACACACGTACATATATACACATACATACATACATAGTCTATATGTAATTGTATGTAAAAAGTAGAATCGACTTTTAAACACCCATAATATTGCCTAATATTTATAGAGTGGTTTCTGTTCCATGCACTGTTTTAAACACTGTACATCTCGTTTATCACAATTACTTTATTAAGGAGGTTCTCTCATTCGTTCCATTTCACAGATGAAAAAACTAAGGCACAGAAGTTCAAGTCCAGGTTCATGGGGCTATACTGGTACAGATAGGATTGAGAACAAGGTGCTCCAACTCTAGAGCCTGCATTTGTAACCAAGACTCTATGGAATGGCGGTTAATAATTTAAAAAATTGTATCTGGAATAAGTTTGACGTTATTATTTGAATACAGCTTTGCCTGATGTTCTGAGAATAAATTACTTCAAAATTGAAATAGAAATTGAAATAAAATAAAATGGCCAACTTGATTCAGGAGGAGCTATTTCTTATTTTAATGCTGGAAAGAAGCCATATAACTTCTTAGAAGGATGCAAAATACCAGTGTAAAATATAATAGGCTTATCTCGGTGAGATTTCTGTTTAATTCTTGACCTCAGCTAGCACCCAACCCCTTGCCTGTGTGTGTTTGTGGCGTGCTGGAGTCTACTTTGGAGGGAGGCTCCTGACTCCCGTCTACGCACTGGCAGTGTGAAGGCGGCTCATGCCTTCAGTCTGCACATGGATTTGTTTTAGCTTCTCCTGTGGAGGTGCTGACATCTCGTAGAAACCTGGCCCCACTCTGCTGTTGTGTTGGTTTGGAATGCATTTGGCCCCAGGTAACAGAAAATCCAGCCCACAATAACTTAAACAAATAAGAGTTTATTTTTCTCCTGAAGCGAAAAGTCTGGAGCGAGGCAGCTGCTGGTATTGGTTTATCTGCTCAATGCCATGGGAGTTGGAGTCTCTGCAATGCTCTTGGCCTTCCCCTCGTGTTCGTAATATGGCAGTTGCAGCTCCAAACGTTCAGGCAGGCAGTGCAGGGAACAGGCAGCACCAGCCGTGCCTGTCTTCTTTATCACATGGGCAGATCTTAAAACAGCCGGTGCCTTTCTTTTCCCCCTCCACCCGCCGGGAGTGACTTGGCTAGGACTGGGTCACGCCTGGCTGTGAAGCAGGCCGGGAATGTATTTGATTTGCAAGGGAGAAGGAAATTGGATAGCGGCGTGGAATAGCTAATCTGTGGAGTTTGCCCTGGCATCCCAATCTTTTTCTTTCTTTCTTTCTTTCTTTCTTTCTTTCTTTCTTTCTTTCTTTCTTTCTTTCTTTCTTTCTTTCTTTCTTTCTTTCTTTCTTTCTTTCTTTCTTTCTTTCCTTCCTTCCTTCCTTCCTTCCTTCCTTCCTTCCTTCCTTCCTTCCTTCCTTCCTTCCTTCTTTCTGTCTTTCTCTCTTTCTTTTTTATTTGTACAAATTTATGGGGCACACATGAAATTTTGTTACATGTATGCAATGCGTAGTAATCAAGTCAGAGCATTTAGAGTGTCC
>RJWJ010002635.1:6655-61219 GCA_004363605.1 Indri indri | reverse complement strand
TTTGTTAACTATATTCACCCTCATCTGCTGTTAAACTTTGAATAATAGACCTTCTAATTTCAGGAATAGTCTGAATTACAGAATTGTGTAATAATGAAATAACCTTTAAGCTTATGCTAAATCATATATTTTTCTTTTGCAACCCTTTTACAACATTGAGTTTAATCTCCTAAACATGTGGCCCTAAAATCTTATTTAAAATATGTCTTTTCATTGTCAGGAAGAAATGACTTCTTAAGCAAGAGTAAACTTCAGTTTAGATCTGTCTAAATGTTCTCAAATTCCAAAATGTTGGATTCCAAACTAATGAGATTTTTCTCTATTCTCACTTGTTTGAATAGTGTTTCCTTCTACATCTATGCTCACTTAGATGAGATTTATAGAACAGAAGTCAAATAAAATTACCTTTTTCATGGAACTTTAAACAAGTTAGCATTTACTACTAGTGTTTCATTTTTACTCACTAGCACGCATTCTTGGTAATACAAAATACATTTAAAACAAAATTATGCAGCCTAATTTCAAATAGAAAATTAACCCATACAGAAGGCATGTTTCTGCAAAAATTCAATCTGTAAAATAAGAGAAAAAGTTAAAATAAATTGTGAAAAAGAAACAAATAATATTTTTAAGGACAACTCGTAATGAGGAGGAACAGAGGGATGGAGGGCTATACATTCAACCACTGATAGTGGATTCTCTTTTGGAGGTGGGTTATGGGTGGAAGGGCCACCTACTTATCACCTATGCAAGGAGAGTTTGAGTGAGAAAGGGGCACTCTTAATAATTACACCAGGATAAGAGGCACGAACTGGCACAGTTTCAGACAAAGCAGGATGGACAGCCACCCTAATTGGACTTGGGTTTGAATCCAGGCTCAAAAATGATTGGATTCAATAATTATGGAAAATGTTCATCATCTATATCATGTTTCTCTGAAATATTTGATTTTGTACAGTTTTGCATTGCATGTATAACTTGAAAAAAGTAAAGTAAAAATTGAAAAAAGTCTGGACAATGTGAGACTTGTATTTAAAAAATTGAGAAACTGAAAACCATTCGTTTTTTTATCAGCGCTACCACTTCATGCAGCGAACTGCCAGTTGGCAATTTCAGAACTTTAGTTTATTTTTAGTCCTTCATTAGATTTGAGTAATATTTATTAAACCCATATTATATTTCATATATTTATATTACTATGCCCCTTAATCCTTATAAAGACCCTGTAAAGTAAGCATTCTTAGTCCAATGTTTCAAAAAAAAAAAAAAAACTGTCCCTGTCAGAAGACACAATTTGCCCCAAATGTCATGCCTGGTAAACAGTAGAGCTGGGATTCAAACCCAAGTCCAGTGCTTTCTCCCTTATTGTATAGCTATTTTGAATATTATTATTTAACAAAGATCATCTATACTTTTTGAAATATGTGCTTCAAATGTGTGCTCCATTCTTAAGTGTGTTTTTTAATGACATTTCAGGGCCAAATTTATTTCCATAGGAATGTGCCTCTAATGTTATAATGGTATCAGTGGGAAAATAAAGGAGGCTGTATGGAATTTTTTTTTACTGCCAACTCTGTGGGAGAGGTGTAAGAATTATAAGCCTAGGATTTGAAGACAGAAAAAAGTCAGTGATGCCAAAGCACTACTGTTATCAATATAAGATATTTGAAAGTAGGAAAGCACTGTTATCTCTAACAGGGTCTGTGAGAACCCTGAACTTTGCACAACACAGGCCACTGTAAAGTAGATGTGATCTAAGACAGGAAACATCCCAAACCTACAAGAGGAGTCTTGTTCATTACTCAATTCCAGAGATAATGTTATAAGTGACCCAACTTATAAAGAAAGCACAATGGGAAACTTTGCTGTGAAGATCCCTTGTCATTTTTATACATGTAGATATAAAATATATATATTTTTAAATTCCAGGTCAATTTATCCAGTGCTAAAATAATGATGCTAGAAATAAACAGCAGCTGTTTAACTGTGTGCAATGACATCACACAACAGTTCGGGACGGGAGGCAAAGATGAATTTTGCTGATAGGCTATGAAGTGGCAACATTATTTGTGCCTTTTCTTTTAGCCATCGGTCTTGAGTTCTCCATCACCCAGTCCTTTTAAATGATTCCACTGAAAAATGCAAACTAGCTCAGTCCATTCATTTCTCTTTATGTTCTCTTAAAATACAACACCAGAACTGTAATTTGCTAATCATATTTCATCACTCATGGCAATCAGTGCGCAGAGTTATGGTTGGTGAAATCACTGAGCATCGGCATGGCTGTTATTTTATGAAGGCGGCCCATTTTGGCAATGGAGGAATATATTGATCGAGAGCAATTCATAGCATCACAGACTCCTTACAGAAATGTAGGTGCCAGTGGAAATTTATTTTTATAGCGGCTCTCAATTTTCTATGATGACGATGAAGATTATTGACCTAGGTGTTCAAAAAAGCCCATCTAGTTGGGTGAAGGCCATGGGATTTGGATAAAAAGGAAACTCTTCCTTTTATGGTGGCCCCAATTCTAGTGGAAAATGTCTGTTGGTGGCTTCAGCAATGGTCCAACTGACTAGCCAATTTGCGGAACAGTCAGGACTCTTGACATGTGATTAATCTGTGATGCTGATGATATAGTTTGAGTATCACCAAGAATCCATTCTTTTATTCAGAAGAGTGAGTCCTATTATTTATGAGCCAAATCATTTTGCTGAATGTTTTAAAATATGTAAACTATTTCATTTGATTTCCCAGCAACCTTAAGAGGTGGTTATTATTATCTTGATGTCATAAAGGAGAAAGCTAAGTCTCAGAGATGTTAAAGTCAGCCGTGAAGTCATACAACTAATAAATAGCTGAACTAGGTTTGCTCTCAGGTTACTAGTCTCCAAGTTCATTGTTGTTTTCTTTAGACCACACTGCTACCTCTCAGTAGCTGGGTACACATAAGAAACTATCATGTGTGGGTGGTAAGCTCAAAGGCAGTCAGCAGAGATAAGCCTAAGTTAGCAGACATGAGGAAATATAGGGTTAGTGGTCCTTCAATAGGCAAGTAGTCTGTGTCTCAGTCCAGAAATCCTGTAAAAAGTGTGAGCTTTTAGGGGTAGTTTGGTCCAAACTCTTTCTTTCTAGGGGCTCATGTTTGGCTTTCCCCAGTTGTCTACCAATTCACTGGTGCACCAAACCTCTGGAACCCCATCAAGTTGTGGAATATTTTCTTGTCTTAATAGAGATGTTTACAGAACACACATTTCGGATCCTAACTTTATAGTATAGACAAACATTAGTTTGGTTGGCTCAAAGTCTCCTTTTTAGGTCTTTAGTTCTCCTCTCCTCTTCCTCCTGTGACCCTATTTCTCACATAGTCGTAGAAATTGTAGAATGAATGAAAATGAGAGCACCTCCTGACAGAGAAGTCCTTTCTGTAGCATCTCTATGATGATATCGAATTCTCTCCCACAGACAGCACCCAGGTTTATGTCTTGCCTTTGTCTCTTATTAACTGAATGACCTTGGTCAGCCCACTTTACCTCTCTAAGCCTTAATGAAAAATTGCTAGTCTTATAGGTGTTGCATGAGAATAAATTGGGATGGTGCATATGAGAGCAGTCTGCAAATTACAAAACGCTCCACAGACTTAAGATGTTAGGTACCTGCCACCTCCTTCCTATGGGGTCAGTTACCCTGTGGATGCTCACTCCTCACTAAGTCTCTTAAAATACATGAAGATGAAGTGACATTTGGATCTGATACTATTTGAGGGATTCTAATTCTAGTGACAGTGAAAATTCTTGCCTTGGCAGAGTGGTACTCTCTTCTGTGTTCCCACGGTATCTTGTGTCTCCTTTCCCTGCAGAACTTACCCCAAGGAATTGTAAATACAGCGGGGCCTCCAAATCCACCAGTTGTGCATCCCTGGGTTCAACCGACCTAAGATCGAAAATATTTGGGAAAAACCCCAAACAAGAAAAAATAACAATGCAACAACAAAGAATATAAATAAAAAATCCAGTATGAAATCTATTTACATAGCATTTCCATTGTTTTAGTGTCATAAGTAAGCCTTCTAACTCCAGACTGCTCTTAACCATGGCACTCTGCTGCCTTTAAGACATTTTCACACATTGCAGAAAATTTGGACAGTAAAGAAAAAACATGGCTAAGGGAAAAATATTATTATTTCTTTCATTATTTCACATATAAACATAATTCCACCACCTAGAGCTAACTATGCATAGCATTTTCCCTCATTCTGTGGGTGGTATTTTGTTGAGTTTATACTGCAAATGAATTTATAGCTATTTTTTACTTTTAGCATATTATAATCACTTTTAACGACAAAAATATCCTTACATAAATAAGTGGATTATTATTTACCCAAACATTCTCTCATAATGGGGCACTATATTTTTCCTTCCAGTTTTAAATGATTCTGTAATTAGCATTGTTGTGCATAAATCTTTTGTATGTATTTTACTTTTGCGTTGTTCACAGACGAGTATATTATTGATACACATTACCAAATTGCAATTATTTACAAAGATTTGCATTATTTACAAAGATGATACTAATTCTTACCCCCACTAGCGGGTCTGAGCGGGCCTTAGATGTTGGCGAGAAGGTTTGGAAGGAGGGGCGTGCAGACATTTGAAGATTTTGAGGAGAGAGGACACAGCCCCGGGAAGCAGGGAGTTAGGCAGTACTGGCCGATAACGCTCCTGCTCTTTATCCAGTTAGAAGAAGTGGAATGAAACAAAGGCTGACCAAAGTGGAAGTGGAATTCTATTATTTTGGGCTGCCTCTCCGTTTTGGTCTAAGTATTGGAATCGCTCCATTCTTACTGTGTGGCAAGCCATCAGTCCTTAGCTCATCAGCAGGATGATGAGAGAGTTTGCAATTTGACTAAGAATACTGAAGCGCCTTTCAAAGACAAAGCAACACTTCCAGAAAATATTCTTAAGACTGTCTCTTTTCCCTTCTGTGTGCGTGCCGTGTGTACGCACGTGTGTGTGTTTGTGCATGTGTGCACGAGCGCATGTGTGCGATGGCATTGGTAGTAAGGGGGGAGGGGTGTCAGTTTGAGAACAGTTGCCATTAAGAAGAATAAATAAACTGATCAAAGGAATTGACTTTGCCATCTTCCTGGGTTTTCTGAGCTTATTTTGTTAGGTTTGGCACACTGCAGTGAATTTAGGGCACCATGCTGTGGCCTTTTCATTAATACCTGGGAGGCCGTCTCTAGCCCATGGCACTTCAGTAGAGGAATTAGAGATATATAATTCACCAAGTGTCTAACTTCATATCTTATAAGACCCTAGTTTTAATTATCCAGGAGAAGCGTTTACTTTTCTCTTCCTTTATTTTGTGCTTCGAGTTAGTTTTTTGGCGTTTCTCTCCCTGCTTTCTCTTCTCTGTAACTCTCCAGCAATTATGTCTTGACTGCGGGGCACTCATATTTCCCTTCCAATTCATTCCGGGGCTCCATTTTTATTGTTTGCCTTTGCAATCACTATATTCACCTGTTTATATCTCTTGGCTTCTTTTTTTTTAAGCCCAAAGACCAAGCATGTTTTGCTTACCTTCGTTAGCAAGAAGAAAACACTCTTGTCGGTTCCAGAGCAGCAGACCCGGCCACACTGGGATGCCAACAGTGCAAGCTACAGATTATTTGGAGTAAAAAATTGCATCTTTTGACAGAAAGAATAGGAACCCCCTGGGAGAGAATTGGTAGCAGTTTCCCTGGACATGTGAAGACTTTCATTTTGGCAGGTAGCATTGTAATTAACGCCATGGGCTTTAGAATCAGATAAACCTGATTCGGAAGGCTGGCTCCACTTAATAGCTTATGAACTTGGCAATGTTTCCTGAGTCTCAGTTACTTCATCTGTGAAATGGGGATAATCACATTTACCCTATAGGGTGGCTGGAAGGATTAAGTGAGATAAATCACGTAGACCACTCAGCACAAGGCCTGGCCTGTGTACTCCATAAATGCTGGCTGCAATTATTTTGATCATTAATTTTTATCATCATTTGTTTGACTCATAAAATTTCTCACTTGGCTTATCCTGAAGGATTTTTTTTTTTCTTTCTAAGTGTAGCCTCTATTTTTCTGATAATCTGAATAGATCAAAGTGAGGAAAAGACTTTTCCCAGCAACCTGTTAATACTGTGATAAGAATTGCATGTTTGATGCATTTCTCCTCCTTTCGCTATTGTTTGGGAAACAGCTGTCTGTTTCCATGGCTTGCCAGTAGCGTTTGATTATGGGGTTAACTGATCCCTAAATGGATAGGGAAGAACATGGAGGCACCAAGAGAAAATATTTATGAAGAAGAAAGCATCTCAGACATAAATATGTATCTAGCTTGTAATAGAATCTTTCAAACCAGTGCTTTGAGCTACCACCTGGATGCCTGGCTGTGAGCTTGCCCATACAATTTCACTCCCACACACTCTCTCCTATGGTGCCTACTGTAAAAACAATAAAATATTAATAATTTAAAAAGAGCCTTCCTGAAGATGCAGCATGTTACAACAAGTTGTAGGACATTAACAGCAATTTTGTGAAATACAATTTGAGGCATACATTTTCAAAAAAGCCTGCCCCAAATCTATGGCATGCTTGATTCAAATCGACTGCTGGGGTCTAACGTGTCTCCTTGAATTTTTCGTTTCATTGCTTGCGTTCCCTTGCACAATTTTTTCCTTTCCTTTCTTCCCACGATCAATTTCCCACTTGCACAAAGCATCAAATCTCTCAAAGGCTGGTTTCTCAGTACTTAGCAAAGCTTTCCGTCTTTCTGTTTTGTAATTCTGGGGAATGAAGTGAAAAGCAAGAAGACTTCAAAGTCAGCAAGTCATTTTTCTGTGGGTTTTTTAAATCTTCTAGAATCAAAGCTGTGATTCTTAGTTCTTCTGGGTCTTGAACCATGTTAATAGATTGACAGTCCACGCACACACTTGGGCTTTCCCCTCATGCAGCGACTCCAGCAGTTGACAATAAACCCACTTGGTTGGAACCCAGTGCCCTGGGTTAGGTGTCTGATTTCCATGTGGGCAACTGGCCTTGCTGGCTTTGTCATCACAGCTGAGAGAAACACCAGTCAGTGGCAGGAGGAGAGAGTGACTGGGCCCCATAAAGTCACTCTTCCTCACATGCCATCCCCTCCCCTGTACCCGAGAAAGATGACCAGAAGCACTTGTCCTCTGGTAGTAGTGAAGAGGGTTCATTTTTGTATGCAGACTCTTAGTGGGATGGAACAAAAATAATAGCAATTTTTATAAATTTGGCCGATGGTAGTTTTAAATACCTGGTGGGGGTGGGGCATAAGTAGGGGTATTATTCACCTTGTGGGTGGGAAAGTCTTGGGCAAATGACTTGATGGGCCAATTAATGAAAAGAGAAGGCATTACAGACTCAATACTCATACAGCTTGGTGTGGCAGCAGAGAGCGAAAATGCTCTGCATAAAAAGAAAACAGGCTTTGGGAAATTGGTTGCTGTTTATTATTTGATGGCTAGAGGTGGGAAATTTGGAAAGAGATTCTTAAACCGTCTAACCCTGATTGAGTGATTATTGCATCTTAGGGACTATTCTACATTTCTGTGTGTTGACTCATTGAATGCTTACAACCCCACACCGTGGTAGGTGTTACGGGCGGGGAGTGCATTTATTCAGTTGAAATTCACATAACATAAAATTAACCATTTAAAAATGAACAATTCACTGCACTCAAATGTTTATAGCAGCACAATTCACAATTGCAAAGATGTGGAAACAGCCCAAGTGCCCATCAATACATGAGTGGATTAATAAAATGTGGTCTATGTATACCATGGAGTACTACTCACCCACAAAAACAATGGTGATCTAGCACCTCTTGTATTATCCTGGATAGAGTTGGAGCCCATTCTACTAAGCGAAGTATCCCAAGAATGGAAAAACAAGCACCACATGTACTCACCATCAAATTTGTATTAACTGATCAACACCTAAGTGCACATATAGGAATAATATTCATCGGGTGTTGGGCAGATGGGAGGGGCTGGGTATACACACACCTGATGGGTGCAGTGCACACCATCTGGGGGATGCACACGCTTGAAGCTCTGACTCGGGTGGGGCAAGGGCAATATATGTAACCTAAACATTTGTATCCTTGTAATATGCTGAAACGAAAATAAATAAATAAATAAATAAATAAATAAAATTAACAATTCAATAACATTCAATGTATTCACAACAATGTGCAACCACTACCTCTATGAAGTTCCAGAACATTTTCATCACCCCTAAAAAGAAACATCATATCCATTGTATTAGTTTCCTACAGCTGCCATAACAAGTACCACAGACTGGGTGGCTTCAGACAATGGAAATTTGTTGGCTCACAGTCCCGGAGGCTCAAAGTCTGAGATCAAGTTGTCTGCAGGGCCCTATTCCCACTGAGACTCTGAGTAGCAATGTTTCTTGCCTCTTCCTAGCTTCTAGCGTGACCAGCAATTGTTGGTGATCCTTGGCTTCCCCTACATCCCTCTAGTCTCTGCCTCCATTTTCAAATGGTGTTCTCTGTGTCTGCAAATGTCTCCCTCGGTCTGTCTCTGTGTCCTAATTTCCCCTTTTTGTAAGGATGCTAGTCATATTGGACTCTAGGACCACCCAAATGACCTCATTTTAACTTGATTACTTCTGTAAAACTCTATTTCCAAGTAATGCCACATTCTGAGGTATTTGGGATTAGAACTTCAGTGTATCTTTTGAGGGAAACGCAATTCAACCTATAACATCCATTAAGAAGTTACTCCTCATTCCTCTCTCTGTTACCCACTGGCAACCCCCAATCTGCATCCTGTTTCTGTGGATTTACCTACTCGGGACATTTCACATAAATGAAAGCATGTAATATGTGATCTTTTGTGTTTGGCTTTTTTCACTTAGTTTAATATTTTTGAGGTTTATTTGTGGTATGTAGCACATATCATTACTTCATTCCTTCTTACGACTGAATAATATCATATCATGTTTTCCAAATGAGCAAAATGGGGCACATAAAGGTTAAATAATGTGTCCAAAATCATGCAATGAGATTTCAGGAGAGGGCTTCAAGGGTGCCTTGATGACACTTGGATGACAGTAGCCAGGGACAATGGGCTCCTCTGGTCCAATGGGCTCCTCTGGTCTATGTTATTGGTGTTGCCTTTACTGGCAGCTTGGGGTAAGAACCAGTTGTCCCTGGCCAGTGCCTCAGCCTGTCTGACATCACAGAGCCACAAGGACATGGAGTCATTGCAGTCAGAGGGAAACATGAGATGCTTTAGGTTTGATGTATGTGAAACACGGGTGGGAAACAGGCTGAACAGTCCCACCGTGAAGCTAGACAGAATGGTCTGAATGTTCTTGCAGTTGCTACCTCAGTGGTTTGTTGTCTATTGCATAATATACATCTATAATCTATGTATTTACCTTATTGTGTGATAATACTGCTTTTTTCTTGTTTTTTTTTTTTTTCTTTTTTGCAAAACACAAGCAAAAACCAGAACTCTTTCAGTAGCATTGGGTTTAAAAAAGTGCATGTTTAATAAAAAATTAAGAATAAATAACCTTTTCTCAAGATGTCGATGCATGTGAAACTTAAACAAATGCTTGTTAACGTTTGCCATCCGCTCTGAGGGCTGTAGTGATATCACTGACCACAGGTACACCCAGAAGACAAACATCTTATGAAAAAGCTTTTTCAAAAATTAGTAGCTATTTTAAAAATTTTATTTCTGGGATGATGATTTAACTTTTGCACTTGTGTTTATATATCTCTGTGGGAAATATGACATGTTAGTTAGGTAAAATGATTTTTCTTCTAAGTTAATTTTGCTTAACTTTTTCTTGTGTGCACAGGAAAAGTGATAGTTAATAATAGGATGGCCCCATTAGTAGAAGAAGAACTTCACAAATAGTTAAATAATGCAGTCTTAGATCCTTTCTTCAAGAACAAACCAGCTAATTTAAATAATAGTTTGATTTTATTTCATCCAATTCATGAACTCAAAGTAAAGCTTTTGGAATTTCATTCTGTTCAAAGATACAGCATTTGACATTATTGCTATTTATAACTTCACTTAAAAACAATTTAACAATGAAGATAGTGGAGATAGTAAAAATATAGATTTTGGAGGAGCTTAGCATCATGGGGAAAATGATGTTATCACTAAATTAAGAAATCTAAGAAACAGAAATGTATTTGGAATTAGATGTAGTGCGTTCAGAGTTCATAATTGCATCCAAACAAGCTGTGATAGTCTACCAGCAAAATAGAAGCTATAGTTGACAGACATTATAAGTATTTTTATTTGCACACAGAGAAACTGAAGTATAAAATATTTGTGATAGAGATGATGCAGAATTTTTTAAAAAGTGCCATAGCCTGGCACTATGTTTTTTTTTTTTTTTCACATGTTCTTGTATTTTAGAAATGTTTGAACCTTTGAAGGGCTATTTGCAAGTCAACCTAACTGTACTATTAATACAATATATATTGACTTTTACTTTTATTTTTTTTAATAACTGAGTCCTCTAAATTTTGTTTGCTTTTTTTTCAAAATCAGTTGGTGATTTTTAATCAAGTATTTAAGGCATAGTGAGTCAAAAAACTTCAGCTCTTGAAGCTTCTAGGAAAATGTAATTATTGGAAGCTAAACTTCTACCTACAAAACCAAAGGATGAATTGAACAAATTAAATAATTTAAATTGGAGAGTAAATAATTATGCTTTGAAATATCTTGATTTATGAGAGGAATATTCTGATGGAGCCCTCTTACATTTAATCAGATGCATTTATATTCTGCACTGGAATGGAATGAAATTGAGAAGGCCTCTGATTTTTCAGCATCTAAATTTGGCAAAAACATTTTTAAAAGTCCTTAAATAGAGACAACTTGTTTGATGAGTTTCGTCTCATTAAATATTTGTCAAAAAAATTTTCTCTGGAGAAAAAATGATGGTCCTTGTGAAAAGATTTGGGTTAAAATATTAACACATTTCAATCAAAAATTAGAATTGAGAATGTATTCCATTTATTGGAATTCATTTTTAGCTTATCAGGTACTTCAGCACCTATAGAAAGACTGTTTTCTTTATTAAAAATAACATGATCGGCTGAGAAGGGTCAGTTGACGGTATCCAGATTTATGAACTATAAATTTAACTGTGAAAAGGATTTCAGGCAATTTTATGAAAACAATGAATATATACATTAAAATGCATTTTTTAGAAAAATACCAGTGACATGCTATCAAATATAGATAGCTATGACTCCAGAACTGATTATAATAAGTAACTATGAACTAAGAATAACATTCTGCTTACATTATTTTTAAATGTTCAGATAAATCAATCTAGAAATTTAAAACATTTTGCTTTAATGTACATTGATTGTTTTTCATTTTCAGAAATGATTTTACCTTTGAAGATAATTTTTGACTAGAACTATTTTATAGAACTACCATTATATAGAACCAATTTGTCAACCTAGAAATACATACTTAAAAAATATAATTTATTTTTCTCTCTTTAACTCTCAAAATTATCCCTATACGAATAATGAATTATATAGTCACAGAGTTAAAAAGGATTTCTATTTTGAGTATAGTGTTTTTTTAATCCCGTTGCCTCATTTATGGCTTTTGAGAATGATTCCCAGACCTCCATCTACTTCCGCAGTCCTGAATGCCAAGAACGGAAGGGGCCTACTAATGAGTTGGAAATGTCTTAATTTGGAAATGGGGGAACCTTGAGAATTGATGGTTTCACTCACTTTCTCCCCCAGCTCACTTTGACTTAACTCTCCCCGAATTGTAACAGGAACAGTGACTTCCATCTCTCACATAAGTAACTCTTCATTTGGCAAATAATCATTTAAAAAATGTTTATTTTGATAATTATATTTGCATTAATGATGTATCTTTAACAAATCATTTTATTGTTATTTACATTACAAGCTATGACTTTTTTCAGTGTGGAAGGAAAAGGTAATTCTTTCAGTGTTAGGGCATACTATGCCCAAAACATACCCACTAATGAGTTCATTAACAACCAAATAATTAGGTAATTGGTGTTTTAAATGCCTTATAACATTCAGAAATCCACAGTGGGTTGTGTTATAGGTGATTAAGGAATATAGTTGATACGGAGAATGCATCTTTATTTTTCCCTTTCATGTAATAGAATGTAGGCTCTTGCTATCTCCAAATTCGGTGAAATTTCAGAAAAGATTAAGATTCACATGACAAAGACCCCCTATACTGAGTGACTTTTAAAATGCCAGGTACTGTTGTAGGCACTGTGTGTTCAACAGTGAACACACTCGACACAGTCAAGGAGGAGGAAGACACTCCAGTAAGCATGCGATACAAAGCCCATCGGGGGAGTTGCACACAAAGAAGAAAAATAAACCAAGCGAGGGGGCCACTGACAATGGGAGAAGTTTGGCGCTTGACTGAGTCAGAGAGAGTCTCTTTGGTAAGGTGCAGAGACCGGAATGAAGTGAGAAAGGAAGCCATTCGGGGACCTGGGGCAAGGGCAGGCCAGGTAAGGATGGAGACAGGCGGGGGCCTGGCTCGAGGAGCCTGAAGGGCGGGGAGGAGTGGAGGGTGGGAGGTGGGGCGGGCAGGTCTTGGGGGGCCTTGTGGGCCAGAGAAAAGGCTTGGGATTTTATCCTGACTGAGAGGTAGGAAGCCACTGAAAGTTTCGAGCAGAGGAATGACATAATATGACTTAAATAGCAAAGAGTTGTTCTGGCTACTGTATGGAGAAAATGTGTGTGTGTGTGTGTGCATGTGTGTGTGTGCGCGTGCGTGTCTGAGATGGAGAACAGAAGGGCGAAACTGGGGGGACCAACACAAAGGCTCTTGCAATAGCCCAGGCAACACGTGATGGAGGCTTAGACCCACCCTTGGGTGGTCCCATGGCAGGGGCTGGTAAGGAACGGTGGGTTCTGGGCATATTCTGAGAGCAAAGCTGACATGAGGAGTGATGAATTGGAGGTGGGAGAAGCTTGCAAGCTTTCCGCCTGGATATTAGGAAGAATGGAGCTGCATTTCCTGAGCAGGGGGAGACGGGGAGAGGGGTAGGTTTGCATGGGGTGGGTGGGGAGTCAGGAATTCAGTTTCAGACTTGTTCCATCGGAAGTGCCTCTGAGACACACAGGGAAATGTAGCAGTGGATTTCTCATCTCTCATGCCAGCTGCGTCACCAGTGGATTGGAGCTGTCACTATTACCCTGCGATAGACCGTGTGGGGAGGAAAAGGGTGTTAAACTGCTTTGCCAGAGCTTGAGTAACCACCCAAATGTCCTTGACATGAATACCTTTGATTCATTTACATTTCCTGAGGAAATTCATATGAAAAGAAAATGCTGTGTGCTTTAGTGCAATAGAACATATAGAATCAGAGCCAGAAGTGATCTTTAGTCTCTGCTAATACAAACCCTCATTTTATAATGAGAAGACCCAGGGGTGGCTGGGGAGTCTCACGGCCAGTCTAGAACCCAGGGCTGCCGCCCCTGGAGCCTGCACTCTTGCATTACAGAGGACTTTCTGTGTAAAGCTGTATTTTCTAGCTGCAAGGTCTCTATGTTGAGGGGTGTTCACTGAAAATCCAAGACGATCTGTTGTTTAGCAAGACTTCTCAGGGGATGGATGTTCAGGGAGCAGGGTGGGCGGTCCAGACCAGAGAGAAGGGGCGTTGAGTTAAGGCTCAGGCGGGCCTTGTGTGGAAGGGCGGGGTGGGAGAAGCGGTTTAACGCCTCCTGACCACTGCTTGACCGGCCTCAGGAGCAGCAGCCTGGCTTGCTTGAGGGGGAGGATCGGAGCCTGCCAAGGCTCTTTTCCTTTGGTAAAAATATCCCAGGATTGCAGGGGCCCATTCAGCCAGCGGGAAGGGAGGACAAGGTGGATGTATCTGCAGTAAAGTTCATGCCCCTGTGAACTGGAGTGTTTCTAGTACTGTCTGCATTTTATTGTCACCTGTAAGGTTTCTTTTTTCCCATCTCACCCACATCCCCTCTCCCCGTCCACCTGCTTCCAGGCTGATGCTGCTCAGGTCTCCTCCATTCATCTCAAGTTGGTGATGAATACATCATTTATAGTTGAGCGCTCCTGAAAGTCTGAAGTTTCTGCAGAAGGGGTTTGTGGCCGGCCTGGAAATCAGTACATCGGATCCTCTCCCATTAAGGCCTGCAGCAGCTGCGAGCGCTGGGAAGTTGGGGGCCGGGCGCATTCCCAGAGTGGGGACGTCTCACCAGCTGCAGAACTAAAGGAAGCGACCTGCCTCTCTGCTTCCCTGTGGGAACGTGCACTCAGCCGACCCCCCGAGGATCAAGAGAGGCTCTCACAGAAGGCCTGCTTTGTGGTGTAGCCCAGAGCATCTTGGCGAGCAGGAGGGGAGGCTGGACCATGGTGCCCAGTGCACGGCAGATCCAGAGTGGCTGGACATCGCTCAGACATGAGCTGGCTCAGCCAGGAAGAAAACACTTCGACACTGCAGCTTTCCTACCCAGTATGCTAACCCTACCCTTGGGAATGAATGCTCATTTTGTTTGTAGCCGAAATGTTACACATCCTCAACGAGCCAATGAAATATACAAGAAGGCTACTGAATGGCATTTCTAGGAAAGCTATTATTTTTCTGATAAAAAGGCAGAGTCAAGAGTAGAAGTTTTGATCGCGAAGATGAAAGTCTCATACTAAGGATGGCAAAAACCGAAAGACACAAGGAGCTTGAGACTTGGGTGACATTGCAGATGTGTGGTGCCAGGTCTTCACCTGGACCCCATTTGACTAAGCCGCTGTGTCAGAGTGTTGTCACATACAGCTGAAAGCAGTCCTAACTGATGGCAGCCTCTTACCCCTGACCTGCAGGGTGGCCTTAGGAACAGCATGTAAACTCCCTTGGAGCCTCAGTTTCCCCATTTCAAAAGGGAAGACAATCATACTTTCCCCACAGGGGTCCTAAGAGAATTTCACGGAAGTCTGTGTAAGTGTTGAACACATCAGGGAAGCCCTTCTGTGGTCGTTGATAACCACCAGGCGTTGTCCACCTGCAGAGGGGAGAAGTACGGGCTGACAGGGCAGGTAAGGATGGGGGGGTTTGGACAGAGAGGAAGTTAACTCTTTGAAGTAATGAACAAGCCAAGAGGGAAATCTCAGAGGATGGATCTACCAAGTTCAGTCACCGGGAAGCAGAACTCCAATGTGTAAACCTGCGTGAGACAAAGAACTTTTCAGCTAAGTTCTCCTTACGTGTTTCTTGCCAAGGCAGGAAACCAGGGTCTGGGTACGGTGGGCTGGGTTTGCAGGTGGGAGCATTGTTGGGGCTGCGGCTGGTGAGGAATGGGGGCCTCTGGGTCCCCACAGGTGCCACAGGTGGGTCCTCACACTCCCATCATGACGATGATGAAGGAAAAAATGTGCATGTGTGTATTGGTCCGTTTTCTCTTGCTTATAACGGAATACCTGAAACTGGAGTATTTATAAAGAAAAGGGATTTATTTCTTACAGTTATAGAGCTGAGAAGTCCCAGTTGGGAGGCTGCATCTGGGGTGGCCTCCTTGCTGGTGGGGATGCTGCAGAGTCCCAAAGCGGCTCAGGGCATCACAGGGCAAGGGCTGAGCAGACTAACATGCTCGCTCAGGTCTCTCTTCCTCTTCTTATGAAGCCACCAGTTCCCTTACAATGATAATCTATTAATCCGTGAATGGATTAATCCATTCGTGAAGGCAGAACCCTCATGATGCAATCACCTTTTAAAGGCCCCACCTTTCAATATTGCTACATTGGGGATTAAGTTTCCAACACATGACATTTGGGGGACACATTCAAGCCACGGTATTGTGTCTATGTGTGCCACACCGGGCCTTGGGCAGTGGTAAGTCAGGGAGTGATCTTTTAAAAATGGAAATCTAATTTTTTCATGCTCCCATTTTAAAACCCTTCCCTGCTCCTATTTATATACCCAAGAGGAGGATTGGGGAGTGACAGCTAAAGGGTGCAGGGTTTTTTGAGGGTGAAGGAGGGTAATGCAAAGATTCCAAAATTGATTGTGATGATGGTTGAAAAACAAGTTATTGAATTGTACACTTTACATAGGTGAAGCGTATAGTATTTGAATAATATCTCAACAAAGTTAAAAAAGAAAAAGAAAACAAGTGCCTTGTTGCTTCCTCATTGCCAACGGGATAAAGGCTTTTCTGGAATTGGCTTCTGCCAGCCTCTCTAGTGTGATCATCTGCAGGTGTCGGTTTGCCCAGGTGCATGTTTATCTCCAGCTGCAGGGGGCCGTGTGATTCTCCTGGCTGCATCAGGTGTCACGCCTCCGCACCACGTGCTTGTTGTCCCCTCTTCTTCATCTAGCAGGATCCCGGCTCTGGTCCTGCCAGGTTGCGCCCCACTAACATTTCTGTGGAACACCTTGCCTAATGTTGGTTGCACCTCACACTGTTAATTCATTTAGCGGTCATTCTCCTCTGCTAGGCTACAGGCAACTTAAGGGCAGGGACCGTGTTATATTTGACTCTGTCCCCGGAGGGTGGCATTCAAGGGCTGTGGGGAGTGGGGGAAGGAATTACCCTGGCAGGGAGTAGTCTTGGTTGCTGACATTGTTTAGGATTGCCTTTGCACAGTGATAATAAAAAGCAGACTGATGTTTAGTTCATTTCATCATTGCTTTTACTTTTTCTTTAGCATAACCCCACTTGTTGCTTTGCACCCGAGGCTGACCACTCCGCCCTCCTTGCCTTGGTGGGTATTTAGTGCAGTGCCCTGCACATAGTAGCTACTTTATAAGTGAGTCAGGCTGGCTGGATCCAGCAGGGGCCAGGAAAATGCTGGGCAGGAAACAGCCAGAACTGAGGAGCACTTAACAGACCCTGCTGGAGAGAGAGCCTCAGGACTTGCAGAGAAGCTGGGGACACGAGAAAGCTTGCAGATTTGATGGGGTATTTACCAAGGTCTGGAAGAAGTCAGACAACAAGTTATATGGTGATGTCTTAGTCTGATGGGACTGCTATAACAAATTATCACAGCCTGGGTGGCTTAAACAACGTCACAGTTCTGGGGGCTGGGAAGTCCAAGGTCAAGGTGCTGGCAGATCTAGTGTCTGGTGAGGGCTCACTTACTGGTTTTCAGACAGCTGTCTTCTCTCTGCGTCCTCACAAGGAGGAGAGCAAAGAGCAAGATCAAGCCCTCTTCTTTTAAGTGGCATTAATCCCATTACTGGGGGCTTCACCCTCATGACCTAATTACCTCCCAAAGGCCCCACCTCCTAAGGTCATCACATTGGGGATTAGGATTTCAACATATGCATTTCTGGGGGACACATTCATAGTCCATAGCAGATGGCTATTGCTATTTAAAATTTTCCTATGTGCCTTTTTATTCAACTACTTTCTCTGTAGGTCTGTCCCTGTATTTTCATTGATTTTCCATGCTGAGAACTTTCTCTGTCTCATCAGCTTCAAAGGCTCATGTTGGCAATGATTCTATCTCTAGGGCTTCTAAGAAAAGCAACTAGCTTCGCTTCTCATAACCCTTAATTGCTAAGCACCTAATATGTTTTGGGTGCAGTGCTATGCTAGGAACCTGCTGTATGTCAAACATAGAACTAGCACTCTAAATGTGTTATCTCATTCTGTCCATTAATGAAATCTGAGTATGTTATCTAGGTTAAGTAACGTTAGCTACTGTAACAAGCAACCCCCAAAATCTCAGTGGGCTAACACAATGAGATTATTTTTTGTTTGTATCACAGTCTCTTATGACTCATGTATGTGTGTGTATGAGTGTGTGTGTTGGGCCAGGGGGACCCAGAATCCTTCCACCTAGTAGCTCCACTTCTGGAGGGCCTCCAAGTCCTCTGCTTGGTTTTTGTGCCCAGCTGGCTAATGAGGAAGAGACAATACATGGGAAACTGTGGGAAAGGTTTCAGAGGCCAGGCCTGGAAGTGGCTTTTAACTTTCCTGTCCATATTCCATTAGACAGAGCTCATTCACCTGGGTGCTTGAGGGGATACTGGGGGATGGGGTTTAGCCCAGTGCCCCGAGAGAGAATTAACTGGGTTTGGTGAACACACAGATTGTCTCTGTCACAAAGAGACAGTTATGATTGTCACTGTTTCACAGACTGGCTAGCTTTAGCTGTCTTCTGGCCAAACAAGGAGCTATTCCCCGAGGGGGAGCTTGTTTTCTGCAGTACTAAAACCCCTTCGCTTTGCACAGGTTCGGACACATAGGAAGTACTCAACAGATCTCTTGAATTGGATTGGATTGGAGTGGAGAAGCGAAACCCCGTTGCAGAGTGGTGAGTGATTCTTAAATACACCCTCCCTTCTCTAATACTTTCTGTTTTTCCACTTTGGCTGGCAGCTCTTCCCTTCTGGGTCGGATGGTTGACAGCTGGAATCCCTGGCTCTCACTCAAGGCTGAAGCTGCACAGTGAGACTCTTCCTGGCCAGGCGGGTCGCTCGAGGTCCTTTGGAATGCTCCCTCTCTGCAGTTTCTTCAGAGGGATAAGAAGAGTCTAAAGATGCAGAAATACAAGGGAAGAGTGTTGGAGGAGGCAAAGGAGGAATGATTTTGTTTAACCTGTTAGTTTCATCTTTGTCACTGTGGATAAAGGATGATGCATATCCTAACGCAGAAGATTACCTACTTGGGATGAACCGATTGCTTTAGGGGCATAATTTCCCCTCCTTACACCAGGCAAGCTCAAGCCCAGGTTCACGTGTTGGTCTCAGAGGGCATTCCACCATCACCCCTGGGGTCCCCTTTGCCATATGCTGGATGTTATATATGATCCTTTCGAGATACATCCTCCTCTTCCTCCTTGTCTGTCCTGTCATTGGCGAAAATAGCTCATGAAATTTTGTATTGTTCCTGACCCAAATGTTTGACTCATCAATACCTAAATGGTTCTTTTTTGGTTCTTTCTTTCTTTTTCTTAATTGTATCTCTTCCTTTTCTTTTTTTAAGTGACTTAATCAGTGATGATCACTGTGGATATCTGAGAAGGATGGATACAAACGAAGGAGATATTGGCAAAGAGCTCCCGGAGGGGGAGAAAAAGGCTCCAGAGAATGGAAATCATCCAAAACAAAGACTGGAGATACGGCTTAAAGAGCTTCATCATTATCAATTTAGGAAGCTTAAAGAGGGCCGGAGACAAGAAAAGGACAGTAAAAAAATCCTAACGGTAAGCCTGCCGAGCACATGAAGGTTGTCCGAGGCTCTGCGAGCAAGAGCATTGCAGGCCCTTCACTTCCTTTGTTCTTCCACTGGGGTCGGGGAGCGTGCCTCGTGCAGGAGCTGGACCCAAGGAGGGAGGCGGTGGGGTGCAGCCCGCTAGCCCTGTGGGTTATTGGCAGGGTTCTGTGAAGGCGCAGCAGTGCCGGGCAGTCTAATGGGCATATCTACTCAAATATGGAAACTATTTAGCAACACGCTTGGCAGTGGCATTGACTGATCAGAATGGAAGCTGCCTACTGTGCTCAGTCAGGGTGCTGGCAGGTGCCTACTGTGCCAGCCCTTATCCATTTAGTAAAGTTACTGAGTTGTGGGGGTCATCTGGGGATTTTAGGAGATGGGTGAGGGCAGTTTGGGGAGAAGGTGGGTGGGAGAAAGGCTTGGAGAATGCTTTTTCGTTGACCAGTATGCAGTGTATTTCAATATTTTAACAACTAATCCAGCTGTCCCAGTGCAGAACAGCTGAATTTCTGCCTTGGGATCACCCCTGTAATTTGCGCTGCTATAGGGATTGAGCCACAAAATAGAATTGGATCTCCTTGGTGGAACCATTCATTGGTTCTACTGGAGAAAGTTAATCAGACATCATAGCTGACAGTTCTCAAGAATGGGTGCTTCAAGGAACACCAAGGCTAGTCACTCTTGACTGCTCGATTTTCTTAAATGTGCATTTCCTTAGGGTGCTGCCTCCTCTCTCCACGGAGCCCCCTTCGGTTCCTTTCTCTTTCTCAGGGCTCTTGCTCTCCAGTCCTCGTGCCCGTCCCACACATTTTAATCAAAGGTGAGGAGGAGGCAGCTCGTGGGTTGTCATGAGGTTGAGAGGATGTGAGATGACCACTGCGTTGTGTTCACTTCCCCGAGACAGCAACCTGGCATTCCGCATTGCCAGCCCACTAAGGTTGTCACTGAGAAATGTGAAATCGCCCAACTCCAGCATTACCACCTCCTTCCAGTTCCCTGAGCACAGAACAGCAGAGCTGGAGCTTGCTAATCTGATTTCATCACTCGGGCAATGGAGGTTTTTACTGCAGGTGGCTGCAAATTCCAGGCTCCTTTTTTTTTTTGGAAGTGGGGGAAGTGTTTGCAGATAGCAGGTGTGTTTCTGCCTATATGTTACAATCTAGTATATAACCCATCTTGTTCCCAAAAGGGTTTAAGGCTCTTCTCAAGCTGATGTGTTTCAGCTTCAACCCAAGATAGGTATTAAATTTGATGTATTAAAATTTTTAAGAAAGGAGAAATTAGGGATAACAATTCCCTACATAAAAGAATTCTTGACTTCTGACTCTTCAAAATGTTTTAAGCTACCTACATGTATAATAAGGGAAGAGACCCCTTTATCAGAGCAGAGTGGGTTCAGAATTGCCTCACAACCTTTCTCACATTTTATCTCAAAATTTCCTGACACGAGAGGACGATGACTCTGCATCCCAGGGGTCTAATGGCAAGTTTAGAGGGGCCTGCAGTAAGCAGAAACTTCTTCAAATTTACATATTTTAAATTTCGATGGTAAATCTTGCATGCTATTCCATAACTGATTTATTTTTAATATAAAACGATATATGTGATTTTTAATGTCAAAGAAGATCCTGCCTTCACATTCTACATCTTTGGTAAAGTTGACCCTCCTTATGGGTCTTGTGGTACACCTGGTACCCTCCTCCCCAAAGTCCCTGCCCGCAGGCCCTGGTTTCCTGTAGGAAATGTCAGCTCACACCCACCAGTGCCTGGGACCAGCAAAGGAAGAGGACCTGGGAGAGTCTTGGTCTTAGGGAGACCAGACGCCCAAGGGCCTCAGACCAACTCTGGCATTTCCACATCTTCGTGGTTCCCAAGGTCTGGTACATTTTGTCATTTTATCTTCATTATTGGGCTTTCGAGACATTCTGTTCCATTCCTAAGCTTGCGGATTAAGAGAGAGAATCTGGAGACGGGGGTGGGTGTATATTGCCAGCTTTCAAAATTTTCCATTTGCTTTAAGTTTAAGTTGGAGTAAAACCACTCTCTTGAGTCTCAGTTTTTCTATGTGTAAAATATAGCTCAGGAAATTCTGTCCTTAGAGAGAAATCTAATATTATGAGGGCTATATATGTCTTAAAATGCACGAGTCTCCCTAGAACCCAAATGGTGACCACTAAATTCCACTGAAAGGAACCAAAGCTCCTTGCAGAAGGGGCTGGTTCCAGTCTAGAGCAGTAAATATTTAAGATGAGCCTGGAGAATCTTGTCATTCCAAAACACAGGCAAACTTTTAAAGCACACGAGGGTGTATCAAAAAGACTCAGGAACCAACCTGAATAAGCTTGTACTGTCCACGGATGGGACGATTTAGGCATCAGTAAGATAATTACTGCAGCGGTTGGAACATACCCACCCGATGCCTTTATAACCGTGAGTTCCTGAATGATTCTTAAAAGAAAAAATCTCATTGGTCACCTGTGGAGGAATTGAGAAAACTGCCTCATTATTCTGAAAACTGGTAAAAGAAAGAATCATGCATTTGCTTACATTTACTATATGAATTCTACTTCAGGGAAACCAAGTAGTTGATTAAGAAGTTTTTCTTTGTATTAGTATTCCAGCTAATGCATAACAAATGAAGGATGGAATTAGAATATAACATTTTGAAACTCCAGATGAATAAATGGATCCAGCCTTGCACTGCTGACATTTTGGGCTGGGTAATTCTTTGTGGACAGGGCCGTCCTGTGCTTTGCAGGACACTTAGCAGCATCCCTGGCCTTTACTTGCTGGAGTCCAGGAGTGTCCCTCCCTCCAGCTGTGACAACCAAACCGGACATTGCCAAATGTTCCTGGGAAGGGCAAAGTCAACCTGGTTGAGACCACAGCTGTAGGTGATCATCACCAATGGCTGATGACATCATAGAAGAAGACAACAACTTCATGTATCTCCCGATGCAAGGATATACTACCACCTTTGAAGATTTTGCCAAAAAAAACCCCAAAACAAAATGAAACAAAACAAACTAATGGAAACTAAGACTCTATATCTACCTTCCATTCTACAGGACAAGAAATATGAGGCACACATGTGCACACACACAAAAGCTAACCAGCATTACAGGAATGCGTTCAGCAAAATCCAGACCATGTCATGTGGCTTATTCAACAGAAATGGCAAGGAATAGGCAATGATGGGGTTATCTATAAATTGAGAGCATCATACCAAGGGGCATATCAACCAATTGTACTGTGGAGCCCTTATTTGGATCTCAATTTAAACAAACTGTTAAAAAAAGATTCATGAGGAAAGATAAATTTTGACTGTATATTTTATGATACTGAGGAATTATCATTGTTTCTTTTAGATGCGAGTGTGGTGTTGTGGCTATGTGTTTAAAAATTCCTCATTCTTTTACAGACATGGCTGAATAAGTATAGAGGAAATAACATGATGTTTGGGATTTGCTTTAATGTAATCCAGAAAGAGGGTGGGTAGATGAAGTAAGATTGGTCCTGTATTGATAATTATTGAAGGTGGGTGATGGGTCTAGCCGGGTCATCGTGCTAATATCTACTTTTCGTATTGTTGTATTATTTTTTTCTTTCTAATTTGGTCTTGAGTTCTCTCTGGAGAGTGGCTATAAAATTTACCCCTGCCTTGATGGGGCTCCAGGGATTTGGTTGTAGATGTTTATGATGTGCCTTTTTTATCTTGGCGGATGACCTACTGCCTAAGTGTCTGACCTGTGACCAAGTGTCCCTCTCCCAGGAAACTTGTTTATACTGGCAGATACCCTTGTGGCTCTTGTCTGACCCGTGTCCAGTTTATTCCTGCCAGGATAGCCACTCTGTAGGAGAGCACCGACTGGGAAAGAAGCCAGGGTCAGGTGAGACACACAGGAGGCAGCACAACAAGACACAGGAAATAGCAGAAGCGGTTTATTACTTACAGATCCTGCAGAGAACAGGGCAGCCCCTCAGGGCCAACGGGAAGTGGGGAGCTGTCTGGGACATACATGCTCAACCAGCAGGTGGGGAATGAGAGAGAGAGAGAGAGAGAGACAGACAGAGAGAGAGAGAGAGAGAAAGAGAGAGAGAAGGTCCTGTGGGCCAAAGCCTTTGTTGGGGTCTAGGGCATTATCCAAGCAGGCTTCCCTCAGGGAGTTCTAACTGGTGTGTTTAGAGGAAGCAGGTGTCAGTTCCGTGGGGTCAGGCTGTGACGGAGAGGTGGCCATCAAGTCCTATCTGCACAGTTCACATTGGGTGTGGGGGTCAGTGGGACCAGTCAAGTAGGCTGTGTCTACATGTCCCCCAGGGAAGTGGTCACCAGGAAGCAATCCTGTAAGCCAGATATCTGGATCGACCGCACTGAGGAGCTGGGAGGAGGCCGAGAACTGGAAACCGTGTCAAGGGTGAGGAAGCCCTGCTCTGGTATGAGAAAGTCCGACAGGTATTTAAAACAGATGCCGAGGCAACATAAAGGTATAAAAATTCACTGCACATGTTTAACTGTTTTCATAATTAAAAGTTAAAAAAATGCATGCACCCTTAGAGAAAGTCCCGGCACTAAGAGAAGGTTGTATTTAGTCCATCCCATCAGTCGCCCCCACGCCACCCGCTAACCGTGGCCTGACTTGGACACACAGCAGGCAACGTGAGCTCCATTTTCCGCCCCGGAGCCTATCTGCAAGTGGGTGCTCAGGAGCTGGAGTGGAGATGTGCAGAAGGGCCAGGCCCTGTCCTCGTGTTAATTAGCTATTAATCGTCATAAGTAATGGATTTACTGATTCATGATTTTCATAAATTTATTGGCTCTCCAGTTAATGAAGATCCTAATGCAGTACCTTTTGGCATATATCATTCCTTTGCGGGACTAGCCTGTCCTTTTCCGCCAGACTGCCGAGCTTGGCTATGCACGGAATGACAGCTGCTCACATTTTGGGCTTGAGGAAATCGGTGTGTCCTGTACAGAAGGTGGAGGGAGTGGGGAAACCCCAGGAAGCAGGCTGGAAAGGGTAGAGATGTCCCAGTGAATTAATAATGCATATGTACTTCCAGCAGGCACACAGGCACCGCGAGCCCTGTCATTGTCTGTCTGTGTTGGTGCATCAGGATAATGGTTTTGAAGGGTTAACTTATGTCCACTTCCTCCCACCCTGCAGTCTCATCAGTCTCCTTTTGCCAGCCCCTCCCTCCCCAAAGGCAGTCAGGCCATCTAATGCTTGTTGCCTCTGGGGACAGTTGCAGTAGGATGGAAAGCAAATAGCTTGGGAGCCTTTTGCTGACTTACACGTGTTTCAAAAGACAGTGCCCTTAAGGAGAGATGTCAGAAGATGAGACTGGCTCCCTACACCCATCCTCACCCTCAAATCTAGATGAGGTTTCCCTGGGGTTAGGAAAGGAGGAAAGACGTGGGTAAGGGACAATCCTATAGAGAGCAGGGCCCATATCCTGCTTCCAGGGGCTGCCTACAGAGTAAGACCAGGTTGCTGGGCTTCAGCAGACACCACAGACTTCCATACCCCAGCATGGCACAGGCCAGACCACGGTGATCCTCCTGCTCTTTGCATATCTGTGCCCAGACTAGCCGGGAGAGCCACAGCACTGGGAAGGCAGACAGAGGAGCGCGATGTCTCAGGGCACCTGTGGGCCAGTGATGCTTCAGCAGACACCTGCACAGGCAGATGGCATTTGAAACAGGGGTTGGGGGCACCCCCTTTTACAAGACTGGCTTCAAGTAACTACTCCACTCCAGGAAAATGGACCTGCAGAATTGACCAAGATAAAGTTTCTGCAGGGCTGCACTAGGTCTTTGGGGGATGAGGTTCACGGCCACTACAGTAAAAACACCCCAACCTAAGAGAACAACAGCAGGTAGCTGTACATGGTTTCATGTACATATTAGAACTATACCTATGTAAAACTTTATGGTTCTTTTTCTAAATAAAAAGGCAAAAATATTTCCTTCAGCCTCCACGTGAACTCAGAAAATTAGAAAAATATAGAATAACACAAAGAAGAAAATGAAATTCACCTATAAGTTTATCAACTAGAGATAGTACTATTAACAATGTAGGACATTATCATTTTAGCCTTTTTATGCACATATTGTATATATGAAAAAATTGAGATCATATTATGTATATCTTTTGTATTACTATCTTGCTTTATTCACTTAAATGGTGAACATTTTCCCATGTTATTATATATACTTCTACAATACACTTTTTAAATTAGTCAATACCTTGTACTGGTCTTCTTGGTTGTCTCAATTTCTATTATATGTACATTATATTTTTGTTATAAATAGCTCTTATACATAAATAATTTTGCACATCTCTGTTTCTTTAAACCATTAGATACAGTCTTGCCCTACATAACGACACTTGGTCAATGCCCGACTGCATATACAGTGGTGGTCCCATGAGATTATAATATTGTATTTTAACTATATCTTTTCTATGTTTAGATATGTTTAGATGTACAAATACTTGCCATTGTGTTACAACTGCCTACAATATTTAGTACAGTCACATGCTGTACAGGTTTGTGGCCCAGGAGCAACAGGCCACACCGTATAGCCTAGGTGTGCTGTAGGCTGTACCATCTAGGTTTGTGTAAGTGCACTCTGTGATGTTCACACCATGCCAAAATTGCCTAATGATGCACTTCTCAGAATGCATCCCTGTCATTAAGCAATGCATGACTGTATTTTTGAAGGAGTTGTTTATCCTTGTTATTTTCGGTTGTTTTCTATTTACAGTCCTCATAACCTCCTCAACACGCAAATGTTGGTCGCCATCACTCTGTAGTAATGGGTTAGGAAGAAGCTACCATTGGCCTCCAGGGTGCAAAATCCAGTGGTCTCTTGTTTGTAGTAAGTGATGCTCTAGCGCTCTCCCTGAAATCCCTGCCCTTTTAACCTCGGTGACTCTATGCTCACTTAATTTTCCTCATTCTCCTGTGTCTCCTCTTTTGCAGCCTCCTTTTTTGGCCTCTTTCCTCAAGTTCTCTCCCAACTGGCACAACCCATGTTCTGCCATCACCCCTCTTATTCTTCCCCCCTTCCCCACAAAGTGTCTCCTATGTCTAACGTGCGGATGACTATCAGGCACTCCATGCCCTTTCAACAGCTGAAGGACTCGTCCTTTGCTCATTCCAAGGACCACTGATCCAGTGTAACCCTGTACAAACCAGAGACTCAAGTGGTCCAGTTTCTAAAGAAATGCTGAATTTAGGGAAATTGTCTAGACTCCAAAGGAACTTAAAAATAACTCAAATCCTTTATTCACATTTTCAAAGACCATTAAAAATGGAACCCAAGTACAGAGTTCACAGCAAATGATTCTTCTCCTACTTGATTCTCCAACCCAGTGCCCCCCCCACCAAAAAATTATTCAGAGGATCTTACTTTCCAAATCCTAGAAAACTCTCTCTTGCCTCCCTATCATTCCTTGCTCTGACAGTTCTTTCCTCCTGGCTGCAGGACTGTCTTCCTCCTGCACCGCCAGCTGTCCTCCCTGAAGGCTAAACTCCCAACAGAAATCTGCTCATGTTCCTGGTAGCAGCACCTTGAGAAGTGAAGCAAACAAGAACAGAGAAGGGGGACAGGACAGATGACAAACTCTGCTTTTTAGTGTGCACAATCTTCCCTACCATGCACATTTTTTTTCTATTCCTGAATTTTCTGTCTCCCTTAATGACACAATGTCCAAGTTAGAAACCCTAGATTCTCTTTTGTCTTTCATGGCTGATATCCTGTGGGCCATCAACTTTTCTAGATCCTATTACAAAAATGCCTCTTCCCTTTTCTTTATTGCCACTATTAAAGCCTTGGTTCAGATCTTCCTCAAATCTTGGTTGAGTTATTTCAGAGTCTATGATTTGATCTTCCTCACACACATCTCTCCCTGTCCTCTAATCTTCCATCTACTCTGCTGCTGCTGAGGAGCAGATCTGGTCCCCTCACTCTACTGCTCGGTGATGTCTCGTGGCTCCCCATTGCATGCACGGGGTTGAAATTCCTTTCATCAGCATTCACAGCCCTTCGTATTGTCTTTCCTTCAGGCAATCTCTCTCATCACTCCCCTCCACGACACTCTAGTTCTATCACATTGTCTATTCACTGTTCTCCAATCTTCCCTTCACTTTCATACTTCAACTTTCTGTGCACGATGTTTGTCCTCCTGGAACAATACTCTCCCACCCTCCTCTAGCTGGGCGACTGCTACGGATTCTTCAAGGTCCAGCCTCACTGTTTCTTCCTTTATGAAAACTCCCTCAATGCTCCTTCCCAGCTCCAGCCTTCAAGCATGCATCAATCACGCTTTCCACTTGGCACTCACAGGAATTTGTTCGTGCCTATATGATGTCACTTATCACTCTCTGTTTATCTTTTCTTCTGTTATAAGCTCAAGAGTTGGGGCATTGCTCTTTTTGGAAAAATCTCCAATACCCAATTCACAGGAGTTGATACATAAATGATGCCTTATCCACATGCAAACAAATTAATGTTTGTTCACCTTCCGTACACTTCTTCATCATGTTAGCGTGTGAAGCCTGAAAGAGGCCTCTGATTCTTGCTTATCAGGACTGAAGGTGGAAAAATTTCACCCTAAATAATAGCTAGGCTGTCTGAGTTAGGCCACGGATGAAATTTATTGGTGTAAAAAGATTCAGTCGGGTCAATGCTACTGTGCAACGGATATTTACTCAGCTGTAAACAAGACTGCTACGTGTGAAAATAGAGACTCACAGAGCAGATGTATTTGAGTAGTATCATCCACTTTGCAAAAGAAATCACCTTTGCATCTGCTCCTCCTCCCTACTCAGTACCATGACCTATAAGACACAAGGGAATAGCCATTACCAAGTCCTGCAGATTTTTTTTCTCCTAAAATCTCTCTAATTTGGCTATTTTCCTCCATCTCCACTGCTTATGTTCTGGCTCAGGCCATTTCCATCTCTCTTTTAGATTATTGCAACCTCTCCGACTAACTTCAGGCTGCAACTTCCATGGCGCTTTCTCTGAAGCCTTTTCTACCCTCCAAGACTGGGTTTGGTGACTTGCTCATGTGTTCCTATACATTACACCATAACTGCCTTTGAACTTTTCTGTATCCCTTAGCACACTGCGAGTTTCATAGCATCCTGAGCTCATTTATCTCTTTGCTTCCATCATCTGCACATAGTAAGTACTCAGTAAATATTTACTGCATGAGGGAATTACAAAAGTATGTATCAAAATATTTTGAACACATATTTTTCACATCATATATACTAATTGGAGCAAGGCACATTTATATTTCAATGTGAAAAGTCAGACTGCTAAGTGAATTGATTTTAATTGGATTAGGAAGCCAGTCTTTTATTCCCACCTTTGTCTTTGACTTTTCACTGCAGATTAACATTTGTCTAACCCACAATGTGTTGAGTGCTATGTCGCAGGCATAAGGCTAAATACTTGCATACCCACTTTCTCTCTTTCTCATAGTTTTTCATCTGTTAATTGGAGATAGCAATTACATCTGTTAGCAAATTGTGCTGTAAAGAGAGGATTTGATCTTGACAGAATATGTGTGCTCCCTTAAGCACCTGAGTTATTACTAGAATGTTATTCATCCCCTGGGAAGACCAGGCCAGGTATTGCAAGTGGTTTTGAAGTCCCTTAATCTACCCATCCATTCACAGCCTCCAAGTTGTCAGAAGAAGTCCTCAAATTTCACATTTTTACAGAAATGAGGACAAACGTTATATTTATAAACAGATTTCCAGGTCATTCCCAATAGTGTATCTCTTCTTTTCTACCCAGGCGGGTGACTTCTAGCAATTTGATTTTGCTTTCAAATTGAACAGGAGGAATTTTTATGAAATTCTGAGGGAGATGAAGTAGTTTCTTGAAATTAAAAAGTCAATTAGAAAAAAAAAAGGCTCTTAACAGAGGCAATCAAGTTAAAGTGATGTCATGGGGGTGGTCCCCAACCCAATATGACCAGAGCCCTTATAAGAAGGGGAAATTTGTACAGGAAGAAACGCACACCAGGAGAACACAATGTGAATAGGAAGACAAGCATCTGCAAATTAAGGAGAAAGGTCTGGAATACATCCTTCCCTCACAGCCCTCAAGAGGAAGCAACCCTACCAACACCTTGATCTTGGACTTCTGGCCTCCAGGACTGTGAGACAATAGATTTCTGTTGTTTAAGGCACCCAGTCTGTGACACTTTGCTATCATAATGCAATTGGCCAGTGCTGCCGGCCTCCTCCTTCCGTCAGGGCAGGGAGGATAAAGAAGACAAGGATCTGGAGACTCTGCAAAGCAAAGGTGGGTTTCTTCTGGTGTGACACCAGGAAACCCCAATGGTGTTTAGATAAATGAAACAAGTGGCTCACACCTCAGCTGATTCAGTGATTGCTGTCCTCTTAACAAGCGGTGTTCATTGGCCCACAATAATTGTGCGTTTGCTGCATGATCTGTTGCAAACCGGCCACCTATCCTGGTAGGAATGTGCCATGGCTGATTCTGTGCCTGTCTGCTGAAAAACACCAGTGAGTTGGGCTGAGATGCAGCGAGTGAGAGCTGGGCTGAAAGTCTTCATTGAGGTTCCTGTAAATCCTTCTGAGGCTGGTCTCCCCAGCCCAGCCACAGGCACTTCTGACTGTGAGGATTAGGAAGAAGGATCCAAAGCTTGGGCCAGAAAGGTTGTCTAAGACATGCTTTCTCTTTCTGGGGTGAGTGGGGCCTCTTCACTGGATTTTCATTCATTTGAAAAGAACAAATTGTTAGGAAGAACGTAAACATTGATATTTCCTTATTCTTTAAAGTAGTATTTTTCTTTCTTTCCTTTTCCTTTCCTCCAAAAAATGTGGAAAATATAAATGCTAATTAGGATATAATTATCCTAATGGTGGATCAGTTTACTGGATATGCCAAACAGATGCTTACTGTATCTGGCGACAGCATAAGACACTATATGTAGGAGAAATACTAGAGAGGGGAAGAGAGGAGGGCCAGCACGTGAGTTAGAATGTGCACACGAACTGGTGCCCATGAATTTGGACGTGCTCACACTCTCCTTCCCTTGTGTATCCATCGAAGCCTTCACCTTTTCTGTGGCTGCTGCTCCAAGCATGTGTCTCACACTCAATGTCTTTTGTAGATCTCAGAGGCAATGGTGTGTTTCCATTCTCTGTTACTCCGTTAAGTCCCGTGATGCTTGAGATTCTGATAGGGCTACTGGAACAGTCAGCCAAAGTAAGAGGAAGGAGAGAAAGTGTTAGATGGGAATCAGAAGCAAAGAGACACGCCTGAAGGTGATGAGCTCTGTAGAGGTGGGCAGATTTGGACTCACATCACGTTACTCAACTATCTTCTTCCCATAGGCCTCCCAAATTATTTATACAAAAGACCTTTCCACCCATCAGGGAGAGGTCCCTGCAAACGCAGCTTTGCAGAAAGGTGAAGCAGCAGGGTGCTTAACAGCATGAGCTTTGGAGTTAAGCCACCTTGAGTTGTAATCCCAGATCTACCATTTACTAGCTTTGTGAACTCAGGCATGTTATTGTAACCTCTTTCGTCTCAGTAGTCCTAATCTTAAACCTCAGCCTTAAACTTTAACCTTAACCTTAAAATGGTCATAAACCCGTTATCAGTAAAATGGAAAAATAAATTGTATATTTATTTTATGAATATTTCATATTCTTATAATGGAATATTCTGCAGCTATGAGGATAAAACATCTACAAACTGCACACAATACATAATACACGATAACGACAACGTAATACAACTACTCACAAGAATATGAGTGAATTTCAAATACACAATGTTGAGGGAAAGAAGCCAGATACAGAAGGGTACATATTGTATAATGGCCCTTATATGAAGTTTAAAGCTTGGGGAGACTTCTTAATGTTATTAGTGGTAGGGATGGTGGTTGCCCCTAAAGGGTGTGGCTGGACAGAGGCACAAGAGGCCTGAAGATACTCTATTTCTTGTTGTAGGTGGTAGTTACCTGGGTCAGTTCAGTGTCCGAAATTCACAGAGTTCCATAGTTAAACTCTGTGCAACTTTCTGTAGGTATGGTATACTTCAATAAAAAGTTTTTTTAAAAAGCAGATCATATGAGTACCTAACTCCTAGAGATGTAAAGATTAAATGAAATAACGAATGCAAAACACCTAGTGACAGCAAGTGCTTGATATTTGTTAGCAATTTATTATTGTTATTATTCTTGTCATCCTGACGCAGGAACTGGCGACAAATTTAGTTCCTTCCCCAAAGACCTGTCCCATCCGAGTAAGCCTGTGACACTCCAGGGTTTTTAAATAGGAAGGAATATAAATGTCCCAGCTGATTAAAAACAAAATAAAAACTCATCCTGTGTCTTCCCAAGTGTGCAAAAATAACCTGACAGAAAAGAATGGGCTAGTTTCTGCTGTTCCTAAGCTGGTTTACACTTCCTCTAGTTTCCTCCTTAAATGAAAATAGCAGTTTAATCTATTGACAGATAAAAGCCTTTCCAGATACTAACTCCATTTGGAGCTGTTGCTCTTCATTGCTGATTTTCTATAATACAGATGTTTTGGGCATAATGTACCCTCTGGAACGTCCTCTGTCAGCTCCCTAAAGGAGACAAACAGCAGCCTAATCTCGAAAACAGGCCTCTCCATAAACCAGCTGACACAAGCGCAACTGAGCTTCACCTCACGTAAAGATTTTAATAAACAAACCTCGCTGGTCAGCACGCTGCTCCGGCATATTTCACCACGTCACATGCTCTCTGCTCCTCTTCTGCAGCTTTTGCACAAAACGAGTTCTGAGTTAACAGAATGGAATGAGTCTGAACAGTGGGGAAGGGGGGCAGGGGAGAGATTATCTTCTCTGCATGCCACGGCAAAGCCACAGCGTGACAGCACTGAACAGCCGGGCTGGAGCAGAAACCGAGGTTCAAGTCCTGACATTCAGAACTGCCGTCTCTACGGCTGAGTCGGCATAGAGAATACAGTGTGAATACAGTGCAAATACAGTGTGAACCATTTCCTGACCCACTGAATCTGCCCTAAATGTTTCTTTACTTAGTTCTCCTCTTCTTCTTTCCTTTCCGTTTTACGTTGAAAAGCTTTTCTGGTTTTTCATTCGTCTATCCCATCTGTCCTTCTAGCTCTTGGCTCCGACTCCCTGGATTCCAGGCCTGGCTCAGCCACTTAAGACCTCTGTGACTTTGGACACGTTACTTAACCTTTCTTAGCCTTGGATCTCCATCTGTAATGCGAGGATCCTGGTAGACCTACCTCACAGCGCTGTGGAGAGGATTAAATGAGGCAGTGCGCTTGGCTGGCTTGTAGTAAGTGCTCAGTAAACAAGGCTGCTATTCAATTCCTTTCTGACCTCATCTCCACCTGCATGTACACGGTCACTTACGCCACCTCAGTTAGAGAGGAAAACACATAATCCACAGAGATGTCAGTCAATTGGATTCAGGAAGTCTTAAAATAAAAATTAAGAGCAGAGTTTAGGAGCTAGTGGTTTTCTCAAGTTCGGCAGCACTGTGGACATTTGGGGCCAGACAATTCATTGCAGTGGGGGCCTGTCCTGTGTGGGTTGACTAGCAGTATCCCTGGCCTCTGCCTTCTAGATGCCGGTAGTAACCCCAAGTTGTGACCATCATAAATGCCTCCAGACATTACCAAATGTCTCCTGGGTGCAAAAGTGTTCCTGGTTGAGAACCACTGGGCTAGACCAAGACTCTAATTGGAAAACTACAGCAGAAAGTTATACTGAATTATTAAAAAAGGCAGTATAGAGAGTTAGCCCAAGACAGTTGCCTTCTTTACCTTAGCATGGAGCTTCAAAAACAGACAGGTGTGGAAGCCTGGTTCAAGACCCCACTGACTCCTATGTTGGTCCGTGACAGGTTACTACTTTAATAAGCAATGACTTCCTGAAAACTTCCGTCTCACAGGGATGTGTGAAAATAGAACAATAGAAGAAAAAGAAATTCCATTCCTAAAAAGCTGTAAAACAATAAAAGACCAAATCCCTAATCATACTTCTGCTTTTAGATCCAATATTTGCAGATATGTTTATAGCATTTCATAAAAGTTCCTTAGTTTTGTCATTTTCCTTCATAGGTTTAAATCCAGTAAGTGTTTAATCACATTGGATTGCCCGATTTCCAGCTTTGTCTTGATTGTGTTAAGTTCATAAGAATTATATTTAAAAGCTTTCATTTTTCCATTTCCCCACTTCTTTTTATAAAACCATAGGGGGAAAATGCAATAAAAATTTTCAAATAATTGCAGAAACATTGCTGTGCAGGTAAAAATGGCAACACCGCCAACACCCAACTGTTGGCCGACAGTACCACCATGCAATAACTTAAAATGTTCATTTTTCAGCTCATTTATAGAGATCTGAATTTGGCATACAAAAACTGGTTGAGAGGTGTCAATGTAAAATGTGTGAATGGGTGGAGTATACAGAAATTTTCAGTTTATGAAAGTTGAAAATTATTAGTAATCGTGACAAGGTGAGATATGTGGCGCTAGCTCATGGTGTATATTTTATCTTCTTAATTAGACTGCGAATTCTTCAAGAGGAAGAGAGGACCTTAAAAAAATTCTTCAGAATCCTCTTTAGTATACATACAATAAGCACTTATTAATTTTTTTAAAATTTCAGAATATCACAGGGGTACAAACATTTTGGTTACATGAATTACTTTTGTCCAATTTGAGTCAGTTGTAAGTGTGTCCATCACCCAGAGAGTGTGCATTGTACCTGTTGGATGTGAATTTACCCACCCCCTCCTCCCCAATACTTATTAATTTCTAATTTATTTATTTTTAATTTTTAATTTTTTTTAATTTCAGCATATTACAGAGGTACAAATGTCCAGGTTACATATATTGCCCTTGCTCCACCCGAGTCAGAGCTTCAAGCGCATCCATCCCCCAGAGGGTGCACACCACACCCATTGTGTGTGTATATATCCATCCCCTCCTCCCCTCTCCCTAATTTCTAATTTAATGGGTGGAGTAAAATGAGTAGTTTCTTTGAAACAAGAATGCAAGGCTTAACGATTTTTTAAATGTTTAGATCCAAAAGTCTTTTGTGCCTAGTTAAGGACATTGTGTGTATTACAATTACATATAGATACATAGCTATCTGTAGATACATGGAGACACATAAATAGACACACCTGTCACTCAAACGGAAAGGCTAGGGAGGACATTGGAGTGTTGCCTAGAGTCCAGGGGCTGTAGGGCTCCTTGAAAGACTACAGTGAGGGCCGGAGGATTATGAGGAACCTAGAAAGGACCCTCTGTGTGTCCCTGATCTTTGTTTTTCTCTGGCATTTGTCCCATTCTTTTATCTCCAGACTGATCTTCTGCATCTGTAAAAATGCAGGAAGATGGACTCCGTACAGCTGCTGAGTGTGCCTCTTCTGCAGAACCCAATCGGCCCAGTTAGCCTCGCTATCTTCATTCCAATTTCCAGTTCCCGGGAGAGAAAACGTGACTGGTCCAGCTTGGATCAAGGTCCATCCCTGACCTCCTCGATGACGACCAGTCTAGCGGGGAGTGGGGAGGGAGCACGTGATTCAGACATGTCTTAGGGCTCCATCCTGTGAATGGGCGGTATAATTTTCAGAGAGAGGAGATTAAATTGTTGAGGACAGACAACCCCAAAATTGTATGGTATGTATGTTTATAACGAATTGTAGCGAAAACCTTAAGCACATGTCTAGAGAGATTTTCTAGTTTGATTTTCTCTTCCTGGCTAGACCAATTTCATAGGTTTTAAATGATTTTATTGATCAATTGATTAATCAGAAATGAGAAAATTTTAAAAAAATCTATGAGAAAGTTTGATAATTATATGATTTGGCTTTCTGGAGCATGAGAATGTAATTTGTCTTCGAAAATGAATTAAGGTGTATTAGTTTCCTAGGTCTTCTGTAACCAATCACTGCAAACCGGGTGGCTTAAAACAACAGAAATTTATTGTCAGTTCTGGAGGCCAGAAGTACAAAATCAAGGTGACAGAGGGACCCGACACTCTCTCAGAGGTCTCCAGGACAGAATCCTTCATTCCGTAGCTTGTGGCCACGTCATTTTAGTCTCAGCCTCAGTTTTCACATGGCCTTCTCCTCTTTTCCACGAGTCTCTCCTCTTTGTGATTCTTACAAGGACGGCACTCGTCATTGGATCTAGGGTCTGCCTCTATAATTCAGGATGACTCACTTCCAGATTCTTAACTTACTTACACCTGCAAAGACTCTTTCTCCAAATAAAGTTAGCTTCAAGGTTCTCGGATGTGGCTAATACCTCTGAGAGGCCTCCGTTCAACCTGCTCTGTAAGGAGAAAATGGACTGACCAATAGACCTTTTTGCACTTTGATCTTCCTGTGCCCACATCTTGCTCAGAGCAGTGCTGTCCGTCGGGAGGCTGCTGCACTGTTGTACCTGACATTTGGAACCCCTGTCCTTGGGCAGGAGTGGGTGGTGGAGAGGACACAGCGGGTTCAGTCTGGGGCAGCAGGGCCTGTAGGTTGGGTCACAGGTCCTGGACTGGTCCTCTCCGGCTGTGAACATCCTCCACATTTACATCAGTGCTCCGTACAAATATTTTATACCCTGTATTTGCCATGCCCCCTCAAAAAGATTAAGAAGCATTGGTAGGAAACCATTTTATTCTCCCTGCTCCTTATAGTCTGCTTGACCTTTCCTTAAATTAATTCTTGAAATGTCTTTCTAGTTGCAATTGACAGCTGTTGACTGAATAAGACACGCTTAGATAATTTTTTTTCCCCCAGTGGTTTCTTTCAGTCTACTATAGGGAAGAACTATAGTGCCAGTGGGCTGGAGTTTCCAGGAAGGAAAATTCGGTTTAATGCCATAAAGAAAAGAAGATTTTAATCACTAAGAGCTGGCCCATGATGGAGCAGGCTGCCGCATACAGCCCTGAGTACTCTATTGCAAGTGAGAAAATAGATGTGGGCAGATCATCCATCAGGGGTGTTGTTGAAGCAGTTGCACACGGATAGGAAGATGGACATGCGACCTCTGAGGGCCTCTGATTGGTATTCTTCTGAACAGTCCTCTGAGATCGGTGTGATACAGGATGCAATCGGTGCAGCCTGCGAGGTGGGAAAGATTTGGCTTTTACTTTCCAGGAATTTTAAATAGGAGGTTTGAATTATATTGGCTTTTCTTACGCATAAAGCCTGCTAAATTTAAACAGTTTGCCATTTAAGAGCTGAGTGATAGGAGATGACTCTAGAAGCTATGAAAACCAAAGAGTTTTCATAATCAGTAACAAAAGGAACTTTTCACAGATGTTTGGAATGTCTGGACCAAGGGATTTGGCTCCTTCAGTCAACAGCTTAGGGTGCTTATATTTTAATCTTTATTTCTATTTTCTTTCTCTGTTATATATATATATATATTTAAGGAATGCATTACTAGATTGCTTTCTGATGCTGCTTTGCATATGCTTCTGTAGTATCACTTATCACATTGCATTCTAACTTGTTTACTTTTCTATATTTCCCATCTCCAATCCTTAGCACCATGCCTGACACATAGGTGGCCCTCAACACATGTTTATTAGAATGGTGTGAATAAATCAATTCTGGAAGAACAAAAAGTACTCTATGATAAATAGTGCATCATACTACCATCTTCCTAAATGAGATCTGTAGACAGAATTTACCACTGTATTTCTCTCTGTTCTTTGAAGGATAGAGTTTCTTGCTTTTTCTAGTAGACTGAATTATGAAAGAGAAATGGATTGGAACTAATTTTGTTTTGGACTCATTTGCATAATGTAACCCAGTGTCTGGCTGGGGTTACCCTGATCTTTATGGGTTAGATAAGGCCAACACAAATCACCCTCTTTTGGCTAAAGTGTAGGCTGAGAGAACCTGAGAGTCGGCCAGGTCAACCCCCCCACCATAATATTTTTCAGCTGTAAAATCAGGTATATGGTGGTATTATCCTTCATAGTACTGAGGACAGTATAACAATGATGATTATTATTGTACTTATTTGTCAAAATATTACACTCAGCATTCGACACGAGCCTTCTTGAAGAACAAAGATTAGAATTTGAAACTTGATATTTTCCAACTACATTTATCTTAGGCAAAAGAAGTTCTTCTTCCCTGGGCAGAGTCACGAAAACAAGGCTTTCTAGGCAATTTTGTAGTTGTGCTTTGAACTTTCTTGGGTGGGTCTTTGCCAACTTTTTTGAAACTCTCTTCTAGGATATAATTCTTTTTTGAAAGACAATTGCAGGGCACTAGAGATAAGGGCTGGTTTAGGATGATTTAACCATGTTTTATTCATTGAATTTTAACTATGAAAAAATCATAAGAAAAGTCATTTTCCTATAAGATACTATGCATGTTTAAAAAATAGAGAGTGTAGGAGTCACTCTAGTAAACAAGATTGAGTTTTATTTTTGACTTACAATATTACAGCCAGTTTACACATTGTCTGCTTACCTGTCTCCTTTATGTCTGTATGTACCAGTTTCCAAGGATGGACATTATCCACAATTTGCTTCCTAGATTATAGAAGACTTCAGCCATAGAAAGGAATCTCTGTTGTGAGATAGAAATCTAGTAGAATCACTTGACAAAGTGTTGTTTGATTTCTCTCTACCTAGCATCCTTATGGTCTTAGGATTCCTGGTCTTAAAGTGAAGGGAAGCGCTGGCCTTGTTTCCCTGTCCTTAGGCCGGGTCATCTCCTCTCTGGAGTACTACATGTGCAAGGTGTCACACGGGAACTCAGATATAGTCCCACATAGCTAAAGCATCAAAATGTTCAAAGAGCTCAACAGTGAAGGAGTGAGCCTACTTCTTAGCATCCACCCAAGTTGTTGGTTTGTGCACAAATTCACAGAAGCCTTGTCAAGGGAGCCGTCACTTCTGCCTGTGTGTGAACCATTTCTGACTCTGAGATGCTCTCTGCTCAGACTTGAGAAGCATTATACCCCCAGTGCAGTGTTTTTACCAAATGTCTACCCTTATTCTTAATATTCAGACAGACGTTTGTGGCCTAAAGAAAGTTGTCTAGTGAAGAAATCTCCCTTGTCCCCCTGCCATCCCCCTCCCTTCATCAGTATTCATTTTTCTGGTTAAGCAGACTCGTGACATATGAACAGAAAAGAGGGAGGTGCTGCTTGGAATATGGGGATTGTCAGGGAAGTGGCCACAGGATCTTGAGTGATGGGACTTTCCTGACTCTTCTATAGCACCTGTCATGTTGTAATGTAGTGACCTATTTGCTTTTCTGTCTGCCTGACCCGATTAAGAGCTGGAGGGCAGGAATCATGCCTCATTCATCTTGCGTCTCCAGTGCCAACTGAATATCCAGCAGCCGCTTTTCTCCAAAGTACAATAATTCAACTCCAATTCAGGGGTGAGCGGCATTACTAGAAGATAGTATAGTGTGGGTCGATGGTGGCCACCCCAAAAAGATGTGTTTACATCCCAATCCTCAGAACCTGTGAATGTGGCCTCATTTGGAAAAAAAGGTCTTTGCAGATATAATTAAGTTACGGATCTCAAGGTGGGATCACCCTGGGTTATCCAAATGGGTCCTGAATCCAATGACAAATGTCCTTAAAGAGACAGAGGAAAATACATGGCGAGAAGAGGGCCATGTGGAGATGGAGGCAGAGATTGAAGTGATGCAGCCACAAGCCTGGGAACACCTGGAGCCTCCAGATGCTGGAAGAGGCAAGGAAAGATTCTCCCCTAGAGCCTTCCGAGGGTGCATGGCCCTGTCAAAGCCTTGATTTCGAACTTCGGGCCTCCAGAAGTATGAGAGAGTTTTAAGCCTCCAAATTTACGGTAATTTGTTATAGCAGCCATAGGAAATTAACACAGACGGTCACCTGCCTTCAAGAAAAGCCATTAAAACCAACACACAGAGCTTGGCTTACAGCATGGGAAAGAAGAGACTATGAAAAGGCTGGATGAAGGATTTCTGTTGGCAGAGCCCAGGGAATATGTGGCAAGAGAGGCCAAGAGGGGCGGATCTTAACTTCCAGGGGCCTTGAAGAGCTGAAAGAAGTTTCAGCTAGGCTGAAGAGCTGTAGTAGCAGGAGCTTATAACTCACCATGATTGCATAATTTAGATCTGGAGCATATACTGTGGTATATACTGAAGCTGACCAGAAAAATATTTTAAGGCTTTGGGCATGGGAGAGAGAAGTACCTCTGAGGAGGATGGGGTGTGGGTGCAGAAAGGAGGCTCATTTCTCTAAGCCTGGCCTTTGGGAAACCATCTTTTGCCAGTACCAGGAGATGAAAGAAAAGGACATGGGCAAGGAAGGTTTTTCCTCCCAAGTAAGCAATGATAACACACCAGTCTGGCCCATCTATTCCTGGGGTGTCCTGTTCTCTCCAGCCCGAGACCCCGCTGCTCCTAGGGACTCAGCCCTCATGCACGAGAATGGTGGGGCCCTGATGGCACTTTGAAGAGCCGAGCATCCTTCTTTAGAGACAAGCGTGGCACACAGCAAGGAAATGTCGGCGATGTCCTCGGCACCGGGGCCAAGCCAGAGGGGGAAGGCTGTGTTTCCTGTCACAGAAGGATGAATGCGAGGTGTTGGAACTTCAGGCAGTATGGGGGGTGTGGAGCGTGCACGGGACACACTGTCACGAGATCTGGGCTATTGCTGCTCCGGCTCCACCACGTAGGAGCCGAATTACTTTGCGGAAGTAACTTAACTTCCTTGTCGTCACTGTGAGAAAGCTAGATCACCTTCAAGGTCTCTATAACTCCAAGATTCTATGATTACTGCCTAGCTAGGGAATGAAATGGATTCAGCCTGTGGAAGAATCTTCTTGCTAAGTCACCCAAACTAATATGGAATGATTTCTGATATATACCCTCTCCCACCAAAAACAAAACAAAATAAAGTGAAATATAGAATAAAATAAATATGATATGACATACATGATTGTAGTATGGGCAGTCAATGAATGAAAGTTGAATGAATGAATGCATAAGGGTTGATTCCCCTTTTTATCAAAAATATAATATACCATAACATAATATATCATGAAAAGTATAACCTTAAGAGAAGGGCTATTCATCGTAACATGATGCAATATGGGCATTCAGTGAATGAATGTTGAAGAAATGAATGGGGGAGGGATTTAAAAGGATTTTTTAAAAAAAACATATGGAATGTTTCATGAATTTGTGTGTCATCCTGGCACAGCGACCATGTTATGGTCTCTATATCATTCCAACTTCAGTATACGTGCTGCCAAAGCTAACACTAGAAAAGGATTGTAAGTATTTTTGCTAAATAATACCCAAGTCTCATTCCAGCCAGTTATTTGTATGATGACGAAATTTATTTTGGTTAGCTGTATCTATGAGAAGTGCCTTATAGGTGAGACCCATGTCAGCTCTTCCTTCTTTGTCCCCAAAATCAGCAAGTCCTTTGCCACAGCAGTGCTTAACATGTGTTGAGCATGGACTTCCTTCATCTATGCTGTGGGCTATACGGAAAACCAAAGATAAAGGGCTGGCTCGAATCTATTTAGAGATCATTGTGTTTTACTCTTCAATGTCTTCCACCTTCTTTCCTTGGCCTATGGTGTCACCTGACCTTACTAGTCATGTCTCGTTTACTTATTTCATCAAAGGAATTGAGAGTGACAAATTGCTTCCAAACTTTCCTTATTTCTGGTGTAAAAGATCTTTATTCCACTTGTAAGAATGAGCAAAAATTATGACACTATGCACCTTATAATGGAGATTACCAGCCTTCTCATAAAATGAACGAGCTGTAAGACAGACAGGACAATGTCGAAATGATGGCAGGAGGCCAGGCCAGGTAGCAGCGAACACCCCTGTCCACCTGTCCTGAAGTGCGATGGCACCTGGCAGAAGCTGACCTGGAGTCAGGCCTGCTGTGCTTTGACTGTGGCCATTGTTATTCCTACGTAAAATTCTCAACAGGCCATTTAACAAGCTCTGTCACTATCCTGACACCGGTCTCTCCTCCTATGGCAGGCGCCAAGTGTGCGCTCAGGTCCGATGAGACTGGTTTTGGCAGCCGCTTCTCCCCCCTCCTAGCTCCCCCCTCACCGAACCCTACTGGAGGGGCACCTGTTATTGAGGACACCGCTGGATTATGTGCAGGCTGGACGCACACCCGCACACGCACAGGCTCACGCATGTCTTCATTACACTCCTGGAAAAACAAAAACAAAGACAAGAAACTTGTGCTTTTGGCTGAGCGAGATGAGGCTTTCACTGCTCCAAATTCTGGAAGTTTGTGTAATGAGCTGGAATAACCACGCTCCAGCTATTAAGGAGCTACGAGGAAATTTGCATCTTGTTTGGATGGTGGGGGCGGGGAGGGGACATATTTGGGTCAAGAAAATCTATGTAGAGGGCAAGAGACCTTGAAAATTCATTTAATCATTCATTCATTCATCTTAAAATCCCAGAAACCGTGGGAACTGAAGATGTTAAATAACAGTTTCTGCTTTTCCTCCCTCCACTCTCTCCCTTTTCGTACAATCTAAAGAATGAAGCAGATGTGTGTAGATATAATTTTAACAGTATGAGAAACGCCATAGTTGAGGAACAAACCAAACATTACCGGGCACTGAAGAAACACCATGTAACTGCCTGCAGATGGCCAGGAAGCCTTTTGAAGAGGGCGATGTTTGATCTGAGTCTTAAAGAGTAAAAAGGGTTTGTCAATCTGGATATAAATTAACTTGGCTCTCTGTCATTTGTCCCATTCTTTCTGATTGTCATGTCAGCTTGTCAAGAGCAGGAGCTGTGTGTCCAGCTTCTTTATACAGTGGGAGCCTGGCCCAGTGCCTGGCGCATGGGAGCCACTTGGCGTATTTTAGCGAAATAAATGAACAAATTAAAAAGTGACAGGTACTGAGATTCTTTATGTGGTACACAGTGGCCAGTCATGGTCAAGGTCTCCCTTTGGTTTCAGGTGACAGCAGGAAGGATAATGCTGGCAATTGTACAGGGTACCCAAAGACTAGGGGACCTAGATGCTGTCCATGTGGGGCCTGGTAGAAAGCGACCCCAGGACTAACCATGGGTACAGAGTCAACTAACTGTGGCTATCCACGTCTGGACAATAGAAAACCACCACTTCGCCTCTCTGGCTTAGGAAGTGGACCTCCAACTGGCAAACTCTACCTAACGCATGGTTCCTTGGAGGCCCCGCCTCTCTCTCTCTAGGTCCTGGACTGCGTGTGAGGATTGACCACACAAATGTGATACGGATCGTGATATGGATCAGAATGATGAAAAAGGCAACAATGACAACTGACTGTCCCTTCCTAAGTTTCCCTGTCTTCTGTTGCCCTTTCACCTGCAGAGTATGGCCTTATAAACAGAGAAGGCCCAGGAGCTTCAGAAACATGGTGTTTGCTCATTCAGCCTCATTTCTTAGCCTACTTACCAAGAATTCCCAACAAAGAAGGAAGAGAACATCAGGATGTTCATTCTGAGGCTTCCCATCGGCATGAGGTCATCATTTTTTCCAGGACTTGAATTAGGGGGTGTGGGAGACAGTGTGTTGAAACAAAAAGAGCCCAGGCTAGAAATCAAAAACCATTCTTTCTAGTTCAAGCCCTATTTCATTGACCGGTGAATGACTGTCAGCAAGTTATTCAACTTCTCTGGGATACAGTTTCCTCATCTGTTTCTAAAATCTAGCACTCGAAATCATTATACATTTTTATTTAGCTGACACTGAATATATATATACAACATACCTGTGTAGCAAATACAATTTTCCCAGTATGATAAAGAATATTATTTTTCAAAAGCCCTGGGCTTATAAATATTTTTGTAGACTGCACATTATTTGCAACCATTCCTATGTTTAGCAGTATCTCTATAGATTGTGCTCTTTCTAAAGGGGCAGAGGTGTTAAATGGTGATATTCTATAGCTAAAGTAAAAAAAAAAAAAAGGTATTGCACCACTATGTGATTGGTCCTAGGGCCTGTCTTTTCCAAAACAGAGAAGCCAGTAGCCTAGATGTCTGATTTCAGAGATGCCAAAGATCAGCTCTTTTTTTCATCAGCTGATATCTTTCATTATGCAATTGGATTTTGAATTAAAATACAAACATGAACTTATAACATTGGCATTAAATAAATGCTGATTGATTTAATTCATACTAAGGTATAAATGACTGATATCAGACCCTATCCTCCAAGTGTGTTTTAAGTAATAGTAAGGCGAAAAAACCACAAAGCAAAACAGGAAAAGTGACGGGAACAACAAGGGTGGCAAAGGCACGGGGACAGGGATAAGGACATGGCAAGGAGAGAAGGAAGTTTCCAGGGATAAATTTCTCCTTTAGTTCCTGCTTTTTTCCTAAGGTCGGACAGAAAGCAGTGGCATAAGATCCAATTTCAGAGAATGTCACAGTCTCCCTGCTTTATGACCCAGGCTAATTTTCAAGACCAGAACATCACTTCTGCAAAAAATCAGAGAAAGCTGCCGAAGCAAACCCCAGGACCTAGAGGGATTTTGTGAAACAAATAATTTTCTCTTTTTACATCATGCATTATTTTCATGAATATAAAACACACCTTCACTGTAGAACATTTAGATGCCACAGCAAAGTATAAAGAAAAAAAAATCCATCCTCAATTCCACCATCTTTAATATCATAATGCATTAGTTTTTTAAGCTTAAAGGGAGCTTTCAGGACTGCATCCATGGCAATTTAGCCTGAAGAGGCTGCAAAGCCACCACAGCAAAACAGAAGCAGGGACTGGATGTGCTGGGTCAGCAGAACTTGGGACCAATTTTCTGGGGGGAAAATAAAACCACACTATGTGCATTCAATGAGGTGTGTATGTGTTTGTGAGGGAGGGGGCTTGGAATGCTCAGTTACGCTTCTTTTTCCATCCTATATTCTTAGATAGTAGGTTGGTTACCTGGAGAGACCATTTGCCACATCCAAATCAGAACTGATTCTTAAATTAGTTGAAGACAGGGTAACGCGGGTCAGAGAAGCTCTGTGCGTGTGCGTGGTGTTGTTTGAGTGTGTGTGCGTGTGTTCGTGTGTGTTCTTGTACTTGCCTAGAGCTCAAGTAACCAAACTGGGAGTGGGGTGAGTTGAGAAAAGATTCTCCTCTGCTTGCACTCCCTCTTCCCATCTCTGTGACTTGCAAATGAAGCCTTTCTTCACAAACTAACTCAGGTTGTGGGCAAAAGATCCACAGACTCGGGGGGGCCTGTTCAGCCCCAGAGAAATAGGAGGCTAGTTGGCTGTGCCCACCGCGGGGAAAGCCTGAGATCTAGGTAAGGAGCAGCCTCGTTTCCCTGGAGGTTTCAGAAAGGGCCTGACAGTGATAAGAAATACCATTTTCTGACGCAGAGTCCCGGGGCTGCACAGGCCACAGGAGTTGTGGGGTCCCCAGGACGCTGAGACCATTCACAAAGCAGGCATTTATGAACTGGTTGGCTTTGCATTAATTAATTACCCAGCCATTCACCAACAGTAACAATCCCTTCAATGAGAGTCCAGGCCTGGAGAGCCCTGGTGTTGATTGGAAGTGACATGTGCATAGCGAAGTGTGACCGTGTTAATATGGAGCAGCGCAGAGGGACCCAGAGTCCCTCTCTTGCCCTGCACCTTCCTTCCTGGGAGCTTTCCAGGAAGAAAGAGGACTCGGCTCGTTTAGGAGTGTTGAGTTTGTTTCCCTGTTTGGTGGTTAGCTTGTCAGCTGTCATTTTCTCATCTGCTGCTTCTTCCGGGATGAGTTAGTTGTGATCTGGCGAGTTCTGTCCTGGGTCTGTGGAGTATCTCAGGGACCTCAAACAACCACGATCCCTGACGGGCCGTGAGAGGCTGATCAGTCAGGGCAGAAACACCCAGGGATGCCAACCTGCCCCTGCGGAAGCCGGGCAAAGCCTGGCAAATTCTCTCATTGCAAAGATAAGAATTTGGGGGCCAAGAAGAGACTCGGGGTGCCCCAGGTCTCAGTACTGTAAAAGCTGAAAGGGTAGGGAAAATGTAGAAAGTGGAGCTGATTGGCAATTGCAGATGCAGGGAAAACATCTCTTCTTTAATGCGTAGCGCTGTGTTAACGTACTTCGTAGTTTGCAGGCTCTAAATAAACATCTGATGCCGCTGACTGGTGGGTGGACTGGATAATTGCCCCTGCAATCCTCCAAGCTTATTTAACTGCCCGGGTTGCCTGGTTATTCTGCCTCTTTCATTTCCAGCTCTCTCACTACTACCTGGCAAGTATGTGCGATCACTGGTGGCACAGAGGATGCACGTGTTTAGCAGGTGGGCATTTCCCCCGGGAGCCTTCCTCCAACTGCAGGAGGCTGGGCTGGTGCCCACCACACGGATCGATTCTAAGTTTATGCTACTTATTAACACATTTGGTCAAATATTTCTTAGCTGATACTGTCATTTATTACTTTTGAAGTCTGCGTGCGTATGTGTGTGCTTGCTTGTACTTTTAGGAAGTGGACTTAAAAGACTTCCCCTTTTCTAGGTTTACACTATGCTAAATGACACTAAAGTGATTAAGAAAGAGCTCCCCTTACCACTAGAAAAACAGATTAAACATAAGCACATTCACAAATAACCGTGAGGCAGGATTAAGACAGGCCAGTGCTGAGAGAGACGTAGAAATATGGGTGATGGGGATTCCAAGAGAAGCACACCCCGGCTGCCTGATACAGCGGCAAGGGCTTCCTTAGGCATTTGCAATGTCCTGGTTTTGTCATGCAAACGGAGGTCATCCTTGTCTGAGGGTGTGTGTTCTGGGAAGAGTGAGGAGTACACTTTGGGGTACAGCATCAATTTAGACTGGAGACGTGGGTGGGACTAGTAATTGAGGGCTTTGTCAGCCAGGATGAGCTGTCTGTAGTCATTCTGGAAGACTCGGGAACCACCCAGGCTATTTTATTTGCGGGAAAAGGGAAGCAAGGCTGAGACAAGCATGAGGCAAGTGAGGGACCTAGGGCACAAAATTTAGGGAGACTCGCTCTCAGGTGTTCACCTCACCTTTGTAAGACCCTGAGAGTGAATTCTCCTGACTGCAGTCTCAGCTTGGGCTGGGAGTAGGGAGAGCCGTGAGCAACAGTTTTATGATTAGAGCTGCATGTTAGAAATGTTACTGTGGCTCATGCCTATAATCCCAGCACGTTGGGAGGCCTAGATGGGAGGATTGCTTGAGGCCAGGAGTTTGGGATCAGCCTGGACAACATAGCAAGACCCTATCTCTACCAAATAACTAACTAATGAATAAAAATAATAAAAAAGAAAGATTACTGTGAAATCTCTGTATAGGATGGATTGGAAAAAGTGGGTGCTGGGTGAGACTGCAAATAGAGTTAACACAGACAGAGAAGACATAGAGCCCGCAAGGTGGGGAATAGTGTTTAAATGTTCCTTTTAAAGAGTCGACACAGAGAAAGATAAGCAGCAAAAAGAACGGGATGAGCACACCACTCCCACAGCTGCTGGTGCTTATAGGGGTGGTTCCACACACTTCAACAGAACTCATTTCATGATGACGGGCAACGCCACTGCATTCTAGTCTCTGTCTGCTATAAAGAGTTGTGGAAGCCCCTTTGGCCTCAGCTCTTTGACCTGTGAAATGGCTGAGTCACATTAGACAATTTCAAAGGGCCACGAGAGCTCTAAAATCCCTGTAACTCATGGACCTATGTTAATGTCAGCTGACCTAGGGAGAGAACCCCAGACTTGGGACCCCCAATCTAGACTCATACAAGAGCTCTCAGACCAGATACCTTGGAAGGTAAACCCCTCGGTCCAGACTGTTGTCTTTCGTCTTGCATTTCTAGGTTTCAGGGCCCCCTCGCAGACTGAGATTCCGAGCACGCTTGTGTCAAATTCTGCCTTTCCCTTCTCAGCCCCTTTCCATCTTGTGTTACCCAACATCCCAACCCAGCCCACATTTTTCTACCCCTCCCTCCTGTCATTAACAAAACTCCCCAGACCCTTGCAAAGCCCCTACAGCAGAACGGTCCCAAGAGAGAAGCGGTGGATTTAATAAGCTTCCCCTTAAATGGCCTCAAATCCCTTCCGGTTGATTAGGGGGAAAAAACGACTACACACAGGACAGTCTCCTGGTGCAGGAGGTGAGAGAGAAAGAATAAAGAAAGTTCCCGAGATCCCGGGCCTCAGGGACCAAATTAAGAAAGCAGTGCCACTTATTCAAAAATCAGATGAATGTCAGTGGGATGTTTGTCAAACAAACTTGTCATTATTTGTCACAATTTGAGGAAGTATCAGTCAATAGTCACACTTGAGCGCATAACAGAGTTATTTATAGCTGCCAGTCTAGAGTTTTAACTCATGCAGGGCCAAGGTTCGACGTTATAAACAGCTTTATTTATAATGATTGCATGGCTATAAATAGTTTGGTTCGCTGGGTGTCACGGAACAGTTCTGCAATGTTCTGCCAAAAACAGCTCCAAGAGGAGGGCGGCGAATCCTGATTGTATTTTTAACTCTTCTCGGAGGACCCTCCCTGTGAGTCCTTGGCCAGGGTATTTCATCTTCTTCCTCAGTGTCCCTTTTGGAACAGGGAGTTGTGCTCCACGGTGTTCCCAGGAGATGGTAGAAGTTACTCACTTAATTAATTAACATCTGCCCCAAGATCTCCCGTTGAAAGAGAGCCAGTGCAGAGAGCGCCGTCTCCTTTGTGCCTGTTCACGGACAATGAGCTAATTACAGTCTTTTTCTCCTGCTGGAGGGTGGAGGGAGATATCCTGTTATTCCAGTGAACAGGCAAAGCTCTAAAGGTTTGTTTATAGCTTCAGATTTAATTTGAACGACAGCAGCGTCTCTTCTAAAAATAAGAGGTTGTCAGAAATTTAGAAATTTACGAGTTTCTTGTGTCAGCAGAATCTTGTGGAAGGAGTGGGGAGGTGGGGAGGTGGGAGGAGGAGAGGGGAGGATGGGGATATGTATACATAAATTTTACATGTGAAATACGTAGGTATGTCAGCCTCAGAACTGATCATCACGCTGTCTGGCACGGGGCAGTATTCTCACCATCACCCCGCAACCTCCACCCACTACCCTCCAAAACACTAACCTATTTGTCATATTGAAATTTCTCGTTCTATACCTATTCCCATCCCACCCCCAAAAGGCTTACACTCAATTTTAATACTGTTAGGGTAAATCTTATTTTGCTATTTTTTTAAAAAAAGAAAAGGTGTGGCCATGAAAAAAATTTATTGGATCTTAATTTGCAAGATTAGTTCTGGTTCATTTTATTGCTGTAATTTAATACTCATAATGATTTTCTGACACATATGCTTTAGCAGCAAGATCTACTTCCTATTCATTTTTCATTTCAATACAGCTGAAGCGTATTAGGCAGGATGGCACAGATCAGAGAGAGCAGCGCTCCCAAGGAACTGTCGTCACGCTGCCATCTTGGCATCCTCCTAGACACGCGCCGAGCCCCTAGAAGCCTGCACCTAGGCACTTCCAGGGGTTCAGGATGGAAGGCGATAAGGAAGAAATCCTTCTTTTAAAAGGGATGACAGTTTTTTCCATTTATATCATCATCATCATTATTGCAACTCTTCGTGTAAGGGTGCTCTGGGTTGCATCCTATTTGAACATCTCCCACTGGAGCGGGAGGAAGCGATGAGAGCCTCCGAAGGAAACCAGCAATCACGCTTCCGGGGATGGGGGTTGTGGACCGTGAGATCCAATGCCCAGGACCCAGAGGAGGTGCTTCCCTTCCTCACCCAGGTGTCAGGGAAGGCATCCTGGAGGAGGTGGCCCCCTAGTTGAATTCTACAGGCGATCTCTTAGGGCACGGCAATAGTGTCTTCTTGTTTCTGTATGGACACCTGCTGGCCTAGTAGGCCCATGGTAAATATTTGCAGAGGGAGGAAATGAAGGTGTACACTCTTTTGGAATTTGACAGTCCCTCAGGGAACACTTATGTTGCACATTTCCAACATGCAAATAAATACATCAATGAATTAAAAATGGTTTAAAAATGAAAAACAAGAGAAAGGAAAGATTTGTGGAGTGTGTGCACTGGAGTGGAATGAAGAGCCCTTTCTGACTGATGCACTGGAATCCCCCATCGAAACGATCAACTCCCTGTTGGGTTACAGCAGGGGTGTCCAAGGCCGAGGTGTGGGGAATGGCCCGAGAGGCGTCTCCGACATTCCCTCTCTACTTACACCTTTACCCACACATGGGGCTGAGACCCCATCTGCCAGCGGCTCCCATTCTGACTCCCGAAGGACGTGGCAGTAAGCGGATGAGCACAAGGAGATGCGTCAGGTTTCTCCGTTATTCCCTTTCACTTCTTTTGTGTGTGTTTGTTTATACTATTTCCATAATTATTTTCACCATTTTAAAAAGAGAGATTCTCAATGTTTATTTTCAAATAAAAAGGGCAAATGTTTTTTCGCATTGCTTTTCGGGTGAAGGGGGGATTTTAATATTCACATTATCAAGCATGTAATTTCACGGAAGATTCCTGGAATTGGAAATGTGTTTGGCCAGTCGGTAATAGCTCCCATCTCAGAGACATTATGACCATATATCCTAGACCTAAATGTTCCCATTCAAAGAAAAAGCAACAGCACGATAAAATTTGCAACATAACATATGAATCTGTGGATGGCTTATGCTTAATATTTTTGTTTATTTCTGTTTCTAAGAATTTTCCCCAATGCTGAGTACTAGCTGAGGAGGAAGTGGTATAAATGTATAAAGTAGCTTAGGGTCTCTGGCCACTAATTCTTAGAATCGTAAATTTTTAGAGCTTCTAGAAAGCATTAGGATTTTCTACTCCATTTCTCTCCTTTTACAGATGAGGAAACTGGGCCTGAGGCCTAAGTGACTTGCTCAAAACTATCTGACTTCTAAGAGACATAATTGGGATGGAACTGATGTCTCTTTTTTCCCAGAAAAGATAAGCAATATTTACCGGAAACAGGTAGAATGCCCAGCGCAGCAGTGAAGGATGCAGGTTTTGGAGTCAGACGAGCCTAGGTTTGAATCCTGGCTCCATCATTATTTGTGATGCAGTGACGTGTTGTTTCTCTTAAGTCTCAGTTTTTCTCGTCCATAAAATGGGAGCACTGATACAACAACAGCTGTGTCGGGTGGATTGAATGAGACAATGCAGGTCAAATGTTTTTCCAATTGTTGCTGGCACATGGAACATCTTTGACATATAACACAAACCGCAAAGAAAACAAAACAAAAAGCAAAACAAACAGGACAAACCCTTTCCACTGAAACTAGTTTCCTTGTTCTTTCGGACTGCTAGGATCTGTTGCAGAGATGTTACTGGTGAAGCTTCCTGCTTCACGTCCTTTTGTCCATGCACGTTTTCATGGGAGCTGGAGAGCCCTGTCCACTGCTAGGTTTTGAGCGCACAGAGATGGATCTGACAGACAGTGGGTACGGATGGAGGAATGGCGAAGGGAGGGCCCTGCTGAGCAGTCCCCGTGAGCAACAGGAGTCCCATATCCTTAGCTGGCCCAGCGAGTGAGGGGCTGGGGCTGTGGACCCCACTTGGGAACCCAGCCCGCACCTGCTGGAGGTGCAGCTCTAGCTGGGAGAGGCTTTGATCACTGGTGGGAACTCCAGGCAGGAGTGACTCCATCACAGGGGCTGCGGACCGTCTGGCCTTGAGGACCCCACCCCTGAGATGAGAACACGGGCAGCAGGGACACAGGTCAGCGGCTGTGAGGACCTGAAACTTACTTGAGAGAGAGTTATTTATAGAAGACTGGATCCCTGGGAAGTCCAGCAAGTGGGGACTTAGACCATTAGAATTTGGAGCAGTTGTCTAATCACACAATCCATGTGATTTCACTCATATTGTGGGAAATACTATTTGCATGCAAAATTATCCCATTTAATCCCTCAGTAGCCTTGCTAAATTTTTATGGTATTTCACAGATCAGGAAAGTGGAGGCTCAGAGAGATTCAAATCATATGCTTAAAGCGACAGATATCAAAATGAAGCCTGGGGTGAAAACAAATCACACTGGGTTCAAAGTCTATGTCCTGCCTGTGTCCAGTCCTACTCGAATGCATTTTCCACTCCACCTCCACCCTTTAGGTTTATGGACAGAGAGACGCCTGTGACTTTCCGTGGCTGAGAGAAGCAGCAGCATGTCTGGTTATGTAGACAGGTCTGGGGCCGGGCTGCACGCTTTCCAGGCCTGCTGGAGCCACTCTCCGGTCTTAAGACCTTGGGCAAGGCAACTGACAGCTTTATGCCTCAGTTTTCTCATCTGTAAAGTGGGATATATTAATCGGGGTTCTCCGGAGAAACAGAACCAGCAGGGTGTGCGTGTGTGTGTATGTATAACACACACACATATACACACACACAGAGTGAGAGATTGAAAGAGAGGGAGAAAGATTTATTTTAGAAAATTGGCTCAAGTTATTATGGAGACTGGCAAGTCTGAAATGTGCAGACCAGGCCAGTAGGCCAGAGACCTAGGGAAGAGCTGATGTTGCAGATCAAGTTGGAATGTCGTCTAGGGCAGAATTCCTTCTTCCTGGGGGGATCTCGGTCTTTACTCTGAAAGCCTTCAACTGATTGGGTGAGGCCCACCCACATTGTGTAGGGTCATTTGCTTTATTCAAAGACTACTGATTTAGATGTTAATTTCATCTAAAAGTTACCTTCACAGCAATACCTAGACTGCTGTTTGACCAAATATCTGGGTGCCGAGGCCTAGCCGAGTTGAGGCATCAAATTAACCATTACCTGGGGCCGAGACCTCCCACCTAAGGCTGCTGTGTGGATTAACTGTATCAGGCACAGAGGAAGCTCTCACTAAGTGTCACCATCATTTCCCCACGGGCAGGCTCTCTCTTGCTCTGGCTCGGACATGTCACCTCTGCCACAGGGTTTTGCTTCTCTTCCATGTACTTCTCTCTGTGGCTGGCGTGTGGCAGCCTGCGTCCGTGAATGAGGACACGAGGCGTGGCCTCTCAGCAAAGGCCCCAGAGGAGAAACGCTGCAAGGAGAGGAAGGCTGAGGACAGAATTCCCCCGAGAGGATCTCTGTTGTTGTTTATACTCGTGGCAGGAAGCACACACACTGCTCTTTAATTTTCCTTGGCAGGGTGTGCTGCAGAAGCTGCCGCCAGCCCGTCTGCCGGCCCCATGGCGCCCCCACCCCCAGCCTCAGGTGGATGGCCCCTCAGCAAATGCCTTTTCTGGGAAAAAAAAAAACAAAAAAACGAGAACACTGCAGCCATCACCCACCTGCCTCCCTTTCAGTTCAAAACTCCGCTCTAGCTCTATCTGTTTTGCCAGCCGCACCTTCGGTGGCCCCTCTCTACCTGACAGAGGGAGATACCTTTGACAGCCAGGCTGGCATTGCCAGCTGAGCGCACGCGCCTGTTGGAAACGGGAATGTTCATTTGGCTTTGGTGTATTGGGGGGATTAAACACTGGGATAAACGCAAAAGATCCCGGAGGACAATGGGGAAGGAAAGCTGTGGGGGGGTGGGGGCGGGGGTGCGAGGGGGCTGGCAGGTCTCTGGAAAGAGTAACTGAGCTTTCATCTGGGAGGCTGATCTGTTTCTGAACCCTGGTGGGAAAGGCCATGAATTTTAAAACATGTCTCTCCAGCAGACAGCTCCAGTCATAGCAGCAGCCCTCTCTGGAGCTCCAGAGTGATGCAGGAGGCTGAGCCCAGGGAATCTGGGGACCCAGAGGCAGGGGGAGCCTGGCCTTGTCAGGAGGCGGGATCCCAAGCAGCTGGAAGGCGCGGGCCTGGGCAAGCTGCTCGCTGAAATTGGCTTCCCCCTGCCCAGCACCCTGCCCAACCCCAGCAGCTCGTGGAGGGTTCCACGGGACCAGCATCAACAGGTACCTTTCCTAGTGCTGTGTCAACCACAAAGTCACAGAGACACCTGCTGCAGTCCCTGTTCACCTGCACTGGCTGCTGAGAGGACATTGGACCCCCAGGGACTGGTGCCTTTCTCACCGGGGCTTTGAGGAAGGCCCTTCTGCGAGCAAGGGCAGGGCGACCTTGTTGGGGTTGCCGCCTGGCTGTGGGAGGGATGGCGACCTGCCGTCTGTGCTGGGCTGGAAGAGGCGATGGCACCCGTCGTCCTTGGAACCCTGGGAGAATTGCGTGTGTATCTTACTCTATGAAAACTGCATGCTCCTGAGAAATGGAGTGTGGGTGTTATAAAAATAGGTATTGTTATATCTTAATAGATGTTTTCATTTTAATTTTTCCTGGAGAGAGCCCTGAAGAATTGCAATGGTGATTTATCTGTTTGTAAATTGAGAGTCAGGAACATTGCAAGCGGGGATGTTGGTAATGGAGGCAGACATTTGCGGAGCTGTAAGTAGCCAAGAGCAGCACCCTGACAGCCACCAGTGACGCGGCTCCTTGACTGGCCGGCTGGGCCAGGAACACAGAGGCAGTGGCCCTGGGAAGAGGGACGCCACCCAAAGCCAGTCCTGTGGAGACACTGGGGGCTTCGGGGAGCCCCACGGGAACCCCCACCTCCTCTGCTCTGTGTCTCGCCTGGTCACGTCCTACTCCTCAGAACTGTGAAGTGCCTTTCCGGAAGCCGGAGACGTGCAGGGGACTCACTGGTGTTTCAGCCTTGGGACTCCTGGGTCTCCGTTATGGGGAGACTCGTTTTAGGGCTATGCTGGACAGAACTTTCTCTCCCTCAGTTAAGAAAAAAAATTGTTTGTTGTGGTAAAATACACATAACGTAAAATTTACCATTTTAAAGTGTACATTTCAGTGACACTAAGCACATTCATATTGTCGTACAGCCATCAGCATCACCCATCTCTAGCTACTTTTTCTTCATCCCAAACTGAAATTCTGTACCCATGAAACACTAATTCCTCGTTCCCGCTCCCCTCAGCCCCCGGCGACCACCGCTCTACTTTCTGCCTCTATAAATCTGATACTCCAGGTATCGCATATAGGCGGAACCACGCAGTATTTGTCCTTTTGTGTTTGGCTTACTTCACTTTAGCATACTGTCTTCTAGATTCTTCCATGTTGTACCATGTGTCAGAATTTCATTTACCTATTTTATTGTTTATATTTTGGTGAAGAATATGTATAACATGTATCATTCTAATCATTCATAAGTGCACAGTTCAGTGGCGTTAACTCCATTCACAATGCTGTGTGACCATCACCACCGTCTGTGTCTAAAATGTTTCCATCGTCCCCAACAGAAATTCCGTCCCCGTGAAACAGCTCCCAACTCCCTTCTCCTCCCAGCCCCTGG